>JAXLNO010005516.1:220810-285689 GCA_038087875.1 Malacoraja senta | reverse complement strand
AGTGGAGAGACCCGTGATGAACATTTCTTGAAAGGTTGACAAAGGATCTTCAACTTTCACCCAGTGTCTCTCTCCACCGATGCTGCCTGACTTGTTGAGTATTTCTAGTGTTTTGTTTTCATTGAGTTACAAGATACTGCAGATGCAGAAATCGCAAGTAAAAAAGACAAAGTGCTCGAGAAACTCAGCGGGTCAGGCAGAATCAGTGGAGGGAATGGACAGATTACGTTTCAGGTCAGTTGCCTTCATCAGCAGGGCTCTCACACCTTTTTTCCCTGTTGCTAGCTGGGCAACCTTGGCATCTTTTTAGGTTGCCAAAGTCAAGTCAAGTCAAGTGAGTTTATTGTCATGTGTCCCTGGTAGGACAATGAAATTCTTGCTTTGCTTGAGCACAACAGAACATAGTAGGCATTTACTACAAGGCATTCTATAAATATATACACAATGGTCAATATACTGATAAAGTGCAAATAACAGTATTGGTAGTAAAGTTCAGTGTTATGTCCGAGCCAGGTTTAATAGCTGATGGCTGTGGGAAGTAGCTGTTCCTGAACCTGGTCGTTGCAGTCTTCAGGCTCCTGTACCTTCTACCTGAAGGTAGTAGGGAGATGAGTGTGTGGCCAGGATGGTGTGGGGTCCTTGATGATGCTGCCAGCCTTTTTGAGGCAGCGAATGTGGTAGATCCCCTCGATGGAAGGAGGTCAGAGCCGATGATGGACTGGGCAGTGTTTACTACTTTTTGTAGTCTTTTCCTCTCCAGGGCACTCAAGTTGCCGAACCAAGCCACGATGCAACCGGTCAGCATGCTCTCTACTGTGCACCTGTAGAAGTTAGAGAGAGTCCTCCTTGACAAACCGACAAAGGACAGTTTAGGTGGTCATTTTAAGACGGCTTGCATGACGCGTGCGATAATGTGCTCGGACGAAGTGCATAGTTACCAGTCGGAATTATGCTCAATGAAGCATTCACATTTTATTTCTGCTTCAAATAAAGTCACAAACTAAACATATTCACCAATCAAGACATGATATATCCCACAATGACATGCAGCAAAATAATACTTCAGTATCTCAACTCTTTTCACACATTGCAATTAATGCAATTTCTATTAGTTCCTTCCACTTCCAAACAAAAATGTGGTTGGATTATTCAGCGTATGATCAACCTGTGTCAATAAATCCTGGACCATGGTAACATATATGCTTAACCATGCACACTACAGATTGATTGATTCAAGCATGTTTTCTGTGAAGGACCGAAAATTACCATAACATGGCCATAGCATGGGTCGTTATTGCTATTGGTACAGAAACACTCTGGCTTCCCACATAATTTATCCATAACAAAATATACAGGTTGCAAGGAAATTTCTAAAGGCATTTTATGATAATAGCTGTTAAAACCGACTATACCCATCTGACAGGTTAAACATTACACTAACTGACAAGAGATGGCCAAAGGACATAACTGCAGCAAATGTACTTTTGGTAATATGTTTAAAGGTGTCAAAACGGCACATTACCGGACAGTCAGATTAGATGTACGTGTTGTGAACAGCAATGAAGATACCCAGTTTGTACGCACCAGATTAAAAAAAATTATTGATAAACGCTTTCCATCATTCCCACTTCAGAATTAACGTTAAAATTTCAACTGAAATATCTCCTGACCAAATTTGTGATGTATATGACTGACTGTAGAAGTAAAACCTGGTTAAATCCAACGTATAGTTGTGAATGCTGCTCATTAAATAACTACAGTACTGGTACTCCATATTAAGAGCATTGATTTGCCGTTAAAATTAATTCTGTAATAACGTGTCAACGGTAGCAGTGACAATCGAACTGTTTAATGTTTCACGTGTTCACAATTAATTAATCCATCTTTATGAACTAAAACAAATAATAACATTGGGAATTAAACCACATTTGATTGCATTCCGTTATCAAACATAGTCAATATTCGCTCTGAAGACATTTCCAGCACAATATGGTCTGGGAGGGGGGGGGGGACGGGAGTGTGTGAATCAATGCAGGGTGGATAGATGGCGGGGGGTGGGTTGAGAAGGCAATCGGTGCGGAATGGATGGATTGTGAGGGGAGAGCACGGGGATGTCAGTGGTGTTGAATGGGGGGGCTCAGTACAGGATGGATGGGGGGATCAGTATAGGATGAATGGGGGATCAGTACAGGATGAATGAGGGGATCAGTACAGGATGGATGGGGGATCAGTACAGATGGATGGGGATCAGTGCAGGATGAATGGGGAAATCGGTGCAGGGTAAATGGAGTGTGGGTCAGTACGGGATGAATGGGAAGATAAGTGCAGGATAATGGAGAAGTGGAGGATGGCTGGGAAGGAGGGTAAGTACAGGATGAATTGGGGGACCAGTGTAGGATGGATGGGGGGTGGCAGGAGAATCAATGCGAGGTGGATAGGGTGAGAGAGAGAGAGAGAGACAGGGAGAGAGGGAGGGGGAGAGAGAGAGAGAGAGAGAGATTAGAGAGAGAGAGAGAGAGAGAGAGAGAGAGAGGAAGGATGGTCAGCGCTCCTCGGAAGAGAGAGAGAGAGAGAGAGAAAGAGAGAGAGAGGGAGGGAGGGGGAGGGGGGGAGGGAGAGAGAGAGAGAGAGAGAGAGAGAGAGAAAGGATGGTCAGCGCTCCTCGGACATTATCGCCCCGCTGCCTTGACCGTCCCTGTCCACCGCCAGAGAGAGAGAGAGAGAGAGGGAAGGATGGTCAGCGCTCCTCGGACATTATCGCCCCGCTGTCTTGACCGTCCCTGTCCACCTCCAAGTGCCGCCGCCAAAGGGGGGGTCGGTTGGGATCTCCTCGCCACCGCCTCCCTCCTCCGCCAGCCAACAGCAAGATGCGGGGCCGAGCGGTGCAGCTCAAAGATCCTATGGCAATAGGATCTTTGGTGCAGCTGCTTCAGATGGCGGAAGGAGGCCTCCCCCTCCCTCTTCCCTCCTCCCTCCTCCCGGCCTCGGCGTGCGAGAGGGTTTGTTTTGAAAGCGGTTAGCGCTGTTAGCGGATTTGCAAGCAGCGGCCGCTATCAGGGCGGGCGGGGTGCGGGAGGAGGAGGCGGTGGAGCCGCTATCGCGGCCGCTGCTGCTGCTGTGCGGGGCCCGTCAGACGCTCTAACCCTTCGTCACCCCGCACCTGGTATCTTTGCCCCGCAATACAGCCGCCACCGACACGAAACGTCACGTTCCTTTTCTCCAGAGATGCTGCCTGATCCGCTGAGTTGCTCCAGTTTTTTGTGTCTATCTTCGGTATAAACCAGTATCTGCAGTGCCAAGCCGGGCAAAATGAGTCGGCGTTTAGGTTGCCCGGCGACACTTTGGGTGGTCATTGGCACCCGGGAAACCGTTAATTTCGAGCCCTGTAAAAGAAGGGTTCTGTTTCCAGTCGTGGGAGAGTCTAGGGCCAGAGGGCACCGCCTCAGAATAAAAGGATGTACCTTTGGAGAGGAGGAGGAATTTCTTTAACCAGAGGGTGATGAATCTGTGGAATTCATTGCCATAAACTGGTGCCGAGGCCATCGTTGGGTATTGTTAAAGCAGAGATTTATAGGTTCTTGATTAGGTTCTTGATTGGGTGTCAAAGGTTACGGGGAGAAGGCAGGAGAATGGGGTTGAGAGGGAAATATAGATCAGCCATGATTGAATGCGGAGCAAACTTGATTAGTTGAATGGCCTAATTCTGCTCCTATGTTTTCGTTAAGTTTAGAAATACAGTGCGGAAACAGGCCATTCAGCCCGCCAAGTCCACGCTGACCAATGATCCCTGTACACCAGCACTATCCACACACTAATGCCAATTTACAATTTTACTGAATCCAACTAACCTACAAACATGCACATCTTTGGAATGTGGGAGGAAACCAGAGAACACGGAGAAAACCCACGCAGTCACAAGGAAAACGTGCAAACTCCGTACAAACAGCACCCATAGTGAGGATCAAAGCAGTCTCTTGTGCTGTAAGGCAGCAACTCTACCTCAGCGCCACTGTGACGCCCCATGTCTTATGATCTTACGATTCAAAACATCTCCTGCCCATATCCCTCCACAGATGCTGCCTGACCCTTGGAGTTTTTGTTCTGTTTTTAATCTCAGTCCTACTTTCATTTCAGACACAACCCTGTCCTCCCCGCCAAAACCAATATAGCTTAAATGAGAAAATTCCTTGCAATTGTACCTGGTTCCAGACTGTCCTTGCCATGGTTCAGTCACCTTCAGCTTTCCGGGTACAAGGTGGAAGCATGGAGGAGTCTACAGCTCAGTCTGGAACGGGTTAAATATCAAGCATTGAGCCTTCGGTCAATATTATTCATAAAATATACATATTTCATTCAACATCAATTAAAGTAACTTCATGCAGCAGCTGTTTTCAATTAAATATTAATAACGATGCATTATAAATAATTCAGAATCTTTCTCCCTAATCTTACGCCATTTGATGATCCAGTTACTCTTACATCTGAGAATAAATATCTCACCATTCTTTGTGTGTGGGTCTGGTCTGACCTTTATTTTCCAACCCATGACAGCCACTTAGAGCCAATCCTATCATCCCCAACTCACACTCCTTTATTAATTGGCCACTGTAAAGTATCCCTAGTGTGTAGGGAGTCATAGAGTCTTACAGCAGACCCTTCTGCCCAACTTGCCAACACCAACCATCATTCCCCATCTACACTAGTCCCACTAGCCGCATTTGGCCCTATCCCTCTAAACCTGTCCTATCCTTGCACCTGCTCAAATGTTCTTAAGCTTTGTGAAATTACCTGCCTTAACTATCTCCTCAATCAGCTCCATGTGGAGCAGCCAGCCGGGGCAACTGCACCCGGCGCCCGGCACTCTCCCGACGCCGGGGCAACTGCACCCGGCAAGAACGGCCAGGAACATCGGGCCTCCGTAGAGGCAACTGTGGAGTGGCGGCGGCGCCGACTCTAACATCGGGAGCCTCAGAGCTCCAAATCGGCGCGGCCTTGTCGGCTTCAGGTGCCACGGACTCCGGTAGGAAATCGGCCGTTTCCAGCCATCCCAGCCGCTGCGAGGACTCTCCCGACGCCGGGGCAACTGCACCCGGCGAGAAATGCCAGGAACATCGGGCCTCCGTAGAGGCAACTGTGGAGGCCTCAATAGGCCTGACTTTGGGAGAACTGGGTTGGGGACTGGACATTGTGCCTTCCCCACAGTGGTAACCATTGTGGGGGGGATGATTTTGTGTGTAGTGTGTAGTGTCTATGTTAGTCTATGTCCAAGATGGCGGTCGGAAGGGCGAGTGTATGCTGGCGCGGTTTGGCTGCCGCTGCTCTCTCTCACATTGTGTTTCTGAATTTTTTGTTGACTTTTTTGGATCGAATTTCTGTCTTTAATTTGTGTATTGGTGATGTCTTTATAACTTATTTTACTCTGATTATATGTTTCTTTGTTAAATTTTGTAAGGTGTCCTTGAGACTTTTGTATAGGCGCCCATAAATAAAATCTATTATTATTATTACCCTTTACATAAAAAAGTTGCACCTCATGTTCCTTGTAAATCTTTCCCCGCTCATCTTAAAAAGATTGAGATCTGATATTCTCACATCCATTCATACACTGTTGAGTGGATGAGAAAGTGAGTTAACATAGAACAGGTGTGAATGGGTGTTTGATCTCAATGGGCCAAAGGGCCTGTTTCCATGCTGTATCTCTAAACTAACATAGAACTGGTGTGAATAGATGATCGATTGTCGGCGTGGACTTGCGGCTGAAGGGCCTGTTTCCATGCTATCTTTCTAAACCAAAATAAGCCAGATTTCCACCCTTTCCTTCCCTCTCCCTCCTCACACCCTCCATGTCCCCCCCCCTCCCCCACCAATCCACTCACACACACCTCCAAAGATGTGCAGTTTATAGGTTGATTAACTTCTGTAAATTGTCCTAGTGTGTAGGATAGTGCTAGTGTATGGGGTGATCACAGGTCGGTGTGGACCTGGTGGGCCGAAGGGCCTGTTTCCCTCGCTGTATCTCTAAAGTCTAAAGTCTAAAGAAGAGACAGTGAGAGCAGTGATTGTAAGTGGGGCACAGTCTGCTATAAAACTCGATAAATCCTATACCAGATGTTGAGGATTTGGAGAATCTGTGTAATTGGTGCTTCAGAGAGCAGATAACATAAGCTGCTTAAAGCCCATGAGTAGCACGTAGGTCAAGGACTCTGGTCCACAGACACAAACAATAACTGTTCATCTGAAACAAGAGGTAGGGTTGTTGGAGGAATGGCACATATTACGCTTGGGTATCTTACAGCCCAGTAGTATGAACATTGAATTCTCACATTTTTAAGTAACTTCATCTCATACACCCCTCCCCCCCCTCCCTCCTTGCCCCCTCCACCCTGGTCGTTTTACCAGTTAACCATAACCATAACCATAACCATAACATAACAGCACGGAAACAGGCCATCTCGGCCCTTCAAGGTCCGTGCCGAACATTTTTTTTTTTTTTTTTTTTTTAAAATTAAAAATAAATACTTCCCCCTAGTCCCATCTACCTGCACTCAGACCATAACCCTCCATTCCTTTCCCGTCCATATACCCATCCAATCTATTTTTAAAGGATAACATCGAACCTGCCTCCACCACTTCCACTGGAAACTCATTCCACACAGCTACCACTCTGAGTAAAGAAGTTCCCCCTAATATTCCCCCTAAACTTCTGTCCCTTAATTCTCAAGTCATGTCCCCTTGTTTGAATCTTCCCTACTCTCAATGGGAAAAGCTTATCCACGTCCACTCTGTCTAACCTGCTCATAATTTTAAAGACCTCTATCAAGTCCCCTCTTAACCTTCTGCGCTCCAAAGAATAAAGACCTAACTTGTTCAACCTTTCTCTGTAACTTAGTTGCTGAAACCCAGGCAACATTCTAGTAAATCTCCTCTGTACTCTCTCTATTTTGTTGACATCCTTCCTATAATTAGGCGACCAAAATTGTACTCCATACTCTAGAATTGGCCTCACCAATGCCTTGTACAATTTTAACATTACATCCCAACTTCTATATTCAATGCTCTGATTTATAAAGGCCAGCACACCAAAAGCTTTCTTTACCACCCTATCTACATGAGATTCCACCTTCAGGGAACTATGCACAGTTATTCCTAGATCCCTCTGTTCAACTGCATTCCTCAATTCGCTACCATTTACCGTGTACGTCCTATTTTGATTTGTCCTGCCAAGATGTAGCACCTCACATTTGTCAGCGTTAAACTCCATCTGCCATCTTTCAGCCCACTCTTCCAAATGGCCTAAATCTCTCTGTAGACTTTGAAAATCTACTTCATTTTCCACAACACCACCTATCTTAGTATCATCTGCATATTTACTAATCCAATTTTCCACACCATCATCCAGATCATTGATGTACATGACAAACAACAGTGGACCCAACACAGACCCCTGAGGCACCCCACTAGTCACCGGCCTCCAACCTGACAAACAGCCATCCACCATTACTCTCTGGCATCTCCCATTCAGCCACTGTTGAATCCATCTTGCTACTCCACCATTAATACCCAACAATTGAATCTTCTTAACCAACCTTCCACGAGGAACCTTGTCAAAGGCCTTACTGAAGTCCATATAGACAACATCCACTGCTTTACCCTCATCAATTTCCCTAGTAACCTCTTCGAAAAATTCAAGAAGATTAGTCAAGCATGACCTTCCAGGCACAAATCCCATGTTGACTGTTCCTAATCAGACCCTGCTTATCCAGATGCTTATATATATATTCTTTAAGTATCCTTTCCATTAATTTGCCCACCACTGACGTCAAACTAACAGGTCTATAATTGCTAGGTTTACTCTTCGAACCCTTTTTAAACAACGGAACAACATGCGCAGTACGCCAATCCTCCGGCACTATTCCCGTTTCTAATGACATTTGGAATATTTCTGTCATAGCCCCTGCTATTTCTACACTAACTTCCCTCAATGTCCTAGGGAATATCCTGTCAGGACCTGGAGACTTATCCGTTTTCATATTTTTCAAAAGTGTCTGCACCTCCTCTTCTTTGAATCTCACAGTTTCCATTGCTACTCTGCTTGTTTCCCTTACCTCACATAATTCCATATCCTTCTCCTTCGTGAATACCGAAGAAAAGAAATTGTTCAATATCTCCCCCATCTCTTTTGGCTCTGCAGATAGCTGTCCACTCTGACTCTCTAATGGACCAATTTTATTCCTTGTTATCCTTTTGCTATTAATATAGCTGTAGAAACCCTTTGGATTTACTTTCACCTTACTTGCCAAAGCAACCTCATATCTTCTTTTAGCTTTTCTAATTTCTTTCTTAAAATTCTTTTTACATTCTTTATACTCCTCAAGCACCTCATTTACTCCATGCTGCCTATAATTATTGTAGATCTCTCTCTTTTTCCGAACTAAGTGTCCAATTTCCCTTGAAAACCATGGCTCTTTCCATTTTTACTATTTCCTTTCAACCGAACAGGGACATAAAGATTCTGTACTCTGAAAATTTCACCCTTAAATGTCCTCCATTTCTCTTCTACATCCTTCCCATAAAACAACATGTCCCAATTCACTCCTTTTAAATCCTTTCGCATCTCCTCAAAGGTAGCCTTTCTCCAAACAAAAATCTCAACCCTAGGTCCAGTTCTGACCCTCTCCATAATTATATTGAAACTAATGGTATTGTGATCACTGGACCCGAAGTGCTCACCGACGCATACCTCTGCCACCTGCCCTGTCTCATTTCCTAACAGGAGGTCCAGCACTGCCCCTTCTCTAGTAGGTACCTCTATGTATTGCTGCAAAAAACTATCTTGCACACATTTTACAAACTCCAAACCATCCAGCCCTTTTACAGAATGTGTTTCCCAGTCTGTGTGGAAAATTGAAATCTCCCACAATCACTACCTTGTGCTTACTACTAATATCTGCTATCTCCTTACATATTTGCTCTTCCAATTCTCGCTCCCCATTTGGCGGCTATAATACACCCTATAAGTGTTGCTACACCTTTCCCATTTCTCAGTTCCACAGTTCTCCACATTGTGTCTCTGAGATCACACTTTCCTTTCCCACAATGGACCTACCAGGCCTTGTGGCCATCCCTGGTTATAAACCAGCACCTGCAGTTCCTTAGTTCTAATCTTTCAAAAGTAGCTTATTGGCTGTAAAGCTTCATTAGATACTTTGGAGTTTAGGAAGTATTATTTTAAACAATCTGTTAGGTCTGATGCTCCTTAAATTTTTTTTCTCTGATTATTTCTACCTTTAGATTTAGGTTTATTATTATCACGTACCAACTGAAGTACAGTGAAAGCTTTGTTATAACCATATAAACATTACAGCACGGAAACAGGCCATCTCGGCCCTTCAAGTCCGCGCAGATCACTTTTTTTTTTAATTATTATATTTTTTTAAAATTTTAATATACTTCCCCTAGTCCCATCTGCCTGCACTCAGACCATAACCCTCCATTCCTTTCCCGTCCATATACCCATCCAATCTATTTTTAAAGGATACAATCGATCCTGCCTCCACCACTTCCACTGGAAGCTCATTCCACACAGCTACCACTCTCTGAGTAAAGAAGTTCCCCCTAATGTTACCCCTAAACTTCTGTCCCTTAATTCTCGTCATGTCCCCTTGTTTGAATCTTCCCTACTCTCAATGGGAAAAGCTTATCAACGTCAACTCTGTCTAACCCGCTCATAATTTTAATGACCTCTATGAAGTCCCCTCTTAACCTTCTGCGCTCCAAAGAATAAAGACCTAACTTGTTCAACCTTTCTCTGTAACTTAGTTGCTGAAACCCAGGCAACATTCTAGTAAATCTCCTCTGTACTCTCTCTATTTTGTTGACATGCTTCCTATAATTAGGCGACAAAAATTGTACTCCATACTCCAGAATTGGCCTCACCAATGCCTTGTACAATTTTAACATTACATCCCAACTTTTATATTCAATGCTCTGATTTATAAAGGCCAGCACACCAAAAGCTTTCTTTACCACCCTATCTACATGAGATTCCACCTTCAGGGAACTATGCACAGTTATTCCTAGATCCCTCTGTTCAACTGCATTCCTCAATTCTCTACCATTTACCATGTACGTCCTATTTTGATTTGTCCTGCCGAGATGTAGTACCTCACATTTATCAGCGTTAAACTCCATCTGCCATCTTTCAGCCCACTCTTCCAAATGGCCTAAATCTCTCTGTAGACTTTGAAAATCTACTTCATTATCCACACACCACCTATCTTAGTATCATCTGCATACTTACTAATCCAATTTACCACACCATCATCCAGATCATTGATGTACATGACAAACAACAGTGGACCCAACGCAGACCCCTGAGGCACCCCACAAGTCACCGGCCTCCAACCTGACAAACAGCCATCCACCATCACTCTCTGGGATCTCCCATTCAGCCACTGTTGAATCCATCTTGCTACTCCACCATTAATACCCAACAATTGAATCTTCTTAACCAATCTTCCATGAGGGACCTTGTCAAAGGCCTTACTGAAGTCCATATAGACAAACATCCACTGCTTTACCCCTCATCAATTTCCCAAGTAAACTCTTCAAAAAATTCAAGAAGATTAGTCAAACATGACCTTCCAGGCACAAATCCATGTTGACTGTTCCTAATCAGCCCCTGTTTATCCAGATGCTTATATATATTATCCTTATCCAGATGCTTATATATATTATATATTATATATTATATTATATATGGCACCAGGGAGGCAAACTACCATCCGGGTCTCCTGACTGCGTCCACAGAATCTCCTATCCAACCCCCTAACCATAGAGTCCCCTATTACTATTGCCCTCCTCTTCTTTTCCCTAGCCTTCTGAGCAACAGGGCCGGTTTCTGTGCCGGAGCCCGGCCGCTGTCGCTACCCTCAGGCTGTCCCCCCCAACAGTACTCAAACAGGAGTACTTATTTCAAGGTGTACAGCCACCACGGGTACTCACTAGTCCCTGCCTCTGCCCCTTGCCCTTCCTAACCGTGACCCACTTGTCTGCCTCCCGTTGTCTTGGTGTGGCCACCTCCCTATAACTCCTTTCTATGACCTCCTCACTCTCCCTGATCAGACAGAGGTCATCGAGCTGCTGCTCCAGGTTCCTAACACGGTCCCTTAGGAACCCCATCTCGACGCACCTGGCACAGATGTGGACGTCTGGACGGGTATCAGACTCCATGACCTCCCACATCTGACATCCAGAACAGTAAACTGCCCTGGCCCTCATTCTCCCCCCTTACCCTGGATATAATACAAACTGGTGGAGGAAATCAGCAGGGATCTGACACCAATCAGCTGCTTCCTCTTAGTCCCCTTCCACCAATCAGCTGCTTCCTCTTAGTCCTCTTCCACCAATCAGCTGCTTCCTCTTGGTCCTCTTCCACCAATCAGCGGCTTCCTCACTTATAGGAAACTTGAATGGAACGTTGCGGTTTTGGGTTCCTCCTCCTGCAACGGTCCCTGGGCCTCTGGAAAGTAAAGCCCCGCGCTGTTTAACTACTCACTACCCGGACGCCGCTCCTCCTCCTGCAACGGTCCCTGGGCCTCTGGAAAGTAAAGCCCCGCACTGTTTAACTACTCCCTACCCGGACGCCGCTCCTCCTCCTGCAACGGTCCCTGGGCCTCTCTGAATCTAAACAGTTCAGATAATACTATACATAAATATAATCGTCAAACCATGTACAATAGGTAGAACAAAGAATGCAGAATATAGTTCTCAGCATTGTAGTGCATCAGTTCCAGAGACAACGTCCAATGTCCATAATGGGGTAGAGGTGAATCGGACAGTTTATGGAAGGACTGTGCCAGAAGCCAGAAGCCTGAAAACTGTTCCTGGCCAAGGAACTGATTGTGGACTTTGGAATGGGAAGGATGAGGACCCACAATCCTGTCTACATCAATGGGTCGATGGTGGAGAGGGTCAAAAACTTCAAATTCCTGGGCGTGCATATTCCGAAGATCTTTCCTGGACCCAGCACACTGATGCAATTATAAAGAAGGCACATCAGCGCCTCTACTTCCTGAGAAGATTACGGAGATTCGACATGTTGAAGAGGATTCTCCTGAACTTCTACAGTAGAGAGCATACTGACTGGTTGCATCGTGGCGTTGTTCGGCAACTTGAACGTCCAGGAGCGGAAAAGACTGCAAAAAGTTGTGACCACTGCCCAGTCCATCACCGGCTCTGACCTCCCCACCATCGAAGGGATCTATCGAAGTAGCTGCCTCAAAAAGGCAGCCAGCATCATCAAAGACCCACACCATCTTGGCCACACACTCATTTCACCATTACCATCGGGAAGAAGGTACAGGAGCCTGAAAACTAACGTCCAGGTTCAGAAACAGCTTCTTCCCTACAGCCATCAGGCTATTAAACACGACAACAAATACGCTCTGAACTGCAACAGACTATTATTATTATTGCACTATATTTGTTTATTTATTGAATATGTGTGTATGTGTATATGCACACATTGAACTTTTTTTTCCTCTTGTTTATGTACTATGTTTACATATTCTGTTGTGCTGCAGTAAGCAAGAATTTCATTGTCCTATCTGGGACATATGACAATAAAACACTCTTGACTCTTGGTGCGTGCTCTCAAGCTTCTGTGTTTTTATATTTCTTGTAGTCTCTGTGATGGTTCTTGTATTTTTATATAATCTTTCTGTTCTTGAGCAAAAATGTTTAACTGAAGTATAGAAATGTTTCTTATTAAATTGTCAGAAATATTTATTTAAATAGTTTGCCTATAGTTTCATTATGAAGGTACGCATAGACATGGATAACACAGTGGTCTCCGCCACAATATGTTAGAATACTGAGTTCTTATGGAATCCTAGGTTTACAAATATGTGTATAGATATGTATATTCATAGGCAAATCTATAAGCCTGGTTCTAAAAATATCACCAAGCATCACAGACCTCATGTGAATGTAATTAATGTTGATTTAATACAACTTTCTGTATTAGATAAATCCGACAGTTAGGGAGATTAGCGAAATATTAGAGCTAGAATTAATGGAGAGACCCATAGAAGGTTATTCCCCTTATCTAGGAGAGGGCCCTTTCTTAGTGTTAGGCTTCCCCCCTCAATTTACAAAGGGATTCGGGATCTATGGTGGAGAGAGTATACCCTTTTTTGGGAGTCCATATATGTTTGATGTTTTGTTTTGTTTTGCCAGGTAAAACACCTTTGTTTGTTCATGTGTTTTGGTTTGTTGTTCAGAATGGTTCTGGTGTTGAGTTGAGGGGATACAGTGAAATCAATCACACTATGTGTAATGATGCAATGTCAAGGACTTAAGCTGATGTCTCTAAATGTTAATGGTTTGGGTAATCCAATTAAGAGGGCTAAATTCATGACTAAATTGAAAAATGTGAAGATGCATATTAGTTTCTTACAAGAAACCCATTTATCGCGACAAGAGCATGAGAAGCTGAAAAGATTTGGATATAAAAACACATATTATAGCTCACATACTTGTAGTCATAAAAGAGGAGTGGCAATCTTGATATCAAACTCAGTTAAATTCGAAATTTTTAAAGAAATAAAAAACAAAGAAGGGAGGTATATCACAGTAAAGGGCAAAGTTGATAATAATTTCCTGACACAGATGAATATCGATGCTCCCCCAGATAGTGATAAACATTTTTTCAAATCCTTATTTGATATTATTGCAATGGAAGCAGAAGGAATTTGTATATGTGGGGGGGATCTGAATGTTGTACTGAATCATAGGCTTGATACGACAAGTAAAAAGAAGAATAAGAGCCAGTTAACAAAACTACTAAACACAACCTGTGAAGAATTTGGTTTTCTTGGTGTCTGGAGGAATTTTCACCCTCTAGAAAGAGACTACACACATTACTCAATACCGCACTCAGTTTACTCCAGAATAGACTATTTCTTAATGCAGAAAGAAGACTGTTATAGGGTAACGGATTGCAGAATTGGTGTGGCAGATGTATCAGACCATAATGTCATATACTTAACAATTCAAATGGACAGTAGAAGGAAAAACACAGTGTGGCGATTAAATGTTGGAATACTGAATGATAAAACAACTATTAATGATATTAAATTGGAAATCAAAACTTATCTAGAGGAGAATGACAATGGAGAGGTGGACCCATCCATACTATAGGACTCATTGAAGGCTGTAATACGAGGTAGGTTAATTGCTAGGGCATCACATATTAAAAAGGCCAGAATGAAAACAAGTTGATATCAGACCTGAAGGATTTAGAACAGAAGTACAAAATTAATAATGACCAGAGAACTTATAAACAAATAGAAGATTTGAGGGGACAAATGGATGGAATATTGGGTGAAGAGGTGGAGAAAAAAGCAAGATTTGTTAAATAGGCACATTATGAACTTGGCCCTAAATCCCTTAAAATACGCAAACAACAGGCTGACAACACCATACACAAAATTAAGGACCCCTGTACACAGAAAATGAAGAGTGGTAAAAAGAAATAGAATATATCTTCCAGGAATATTATAAAGAATGATATACACAAACCTCTACAGTAGATGGGGAATCAATGAGGACTTTAAGTACAACAGATCTGCCCTGTGTTGGAGAGACACAAAATAAAATAATCACAGCAGAAATATCACTGGAGGAGATAGAGAAGACAATTGGTAGGATGAAAACAAACAAGGCATATACCCTATAGAATGGTATAAAATATTTCGGAATGAGCTGAACCCACTTCTTCTGAGAACCTTTAACTGGATTATCAAAGAAGGCAAGACATCCCCGTCATGTAACTAAGTTACAGAGAAAGGTTGAACAAGTTAGGTCTTTATTCTTTGGAGCGCAGAAGGTTAAGAGGGGACTTGATAGAGGTCTTTAAAATTATGAGCGGGTTAGACAGAGTGGACGTGGATAAGCTTTTCCCATTGAGAGTAGGGAAGATTCAAACAAGGGGACATGACTTGAGAATTAAGGGACAGACGTTTAGGGGGAACATTAGGGGGAACCTCTTTACTCAAAGAGTGGTAGCTGTGTGGAATGAGCTTCCAGTGGAAGTGGTGGAGGCAGGTTCGATGTTATCCTTTAAAAATAGATTGGATGGGTATATGGACGGGAAAGGAATGGAGGGTTATGGTCTGAGTGCAGGTAGATGGGACTAGGGGGAAGTATTTATTTTTAATTAAAAAAATATATATAATAATAATAATGTTCGGCACGGACTTGAAGGGCCGAGATGGCCTGTTTCCGTGCTGTTATGGTTATATGGTTATATATGGTCATGGAAAGAGGCAATTATAATATTAATCCCCAAAGAAAACACAGACAAGGAAAATTGTACCAACTACAGACCGATATCAATTCTAAATGTGGACTATAAATTATATTGTTCAATTATCTCCAAACGATTTGAAAAGTTCATGCCAGATTTAATTGATGAAGACCAGACTGGTTTTATAATAGGCAGACAAACACAGGACAGTATTAGAAGAACCCTACATATAATACACAAGATTCAAAAGGAAAGTACGCGCACTGTCCTGATAAGCCTAGATGCAGAAAAGGCTTTTGATACGGTTAATTGGGAATTCTTATATCAAACACTAGAAAGATTTGGCCTTACCGAAGATTCAATTCAAGTTATTAAAGCAATTTACCAGCAACCTACTGCAATAGTAAAGGTGAATGGGTCCTTAACTGAGAGATTTGTGTTAGGAAGAGGAACGAGACAGGGATGTTGTCTTAGCCCTACCCTGTTTGCTATATATATTGCTCAAGCGATTCGTCAAGATTGGGAACTGAGGGGAGTAACTATAAGAGACAGAGAACATAAAATTGCCGTTTTTGCAGATGACGTAATGATGTATCTCACGGAAGTAAACATCTCATTTCCAAGGATGATGGGGATCATAGAGAAAATTAATTTTTATGCAGGATATAAAGTGAATATTTCAAAAACTCAAACCCTCCTATTTAATTGTCCTCCAGAAGAAATCAAGCAAAAGTATAATATTAAATGGGATTCAAAATCAATCAAATACCTAGGGGTACATATAACAAAAAATATATCAATGTTGTATGGGGCCAATTATATTCACATCAACCAAAACATAAGAAAGGATATAGAAAGATGGTCCATCTACCCAATGGATTTTGGTAGTAAGATAAATGTGGTGAAAATGAATATTTTGCCAAGGCTATTGTACTTGTTTCAACCTCTGCCAATAGAGGTACCATTAAAACAATTCATGGAATGGGATAAATTGATATCTAGATTTATTTGGGGAGGAAAGAAGGCCAGAGTTCGATACACAACACTCCAGTTGCCAAAGGACAAAGGTGGAATGGCACTTCCAAATTTTAGGATATATTTCTATGCAGCCCAACTTCGACCACTAATTAATAGTAAGATTAAACGAGAACTTACCAGTTTGAAGTTTGATCTTTATTTTATGAGGAGTTACGATGAGCGATTACGTGGAGAAGGCCGTCAGCCCGCATGCGCGTCAATCTTCAAAGCAGCGGTGTGAAATCACAGATAACAGTTGATGAACTGAACATAGTAAGATTAGAGAGGACTAGAACTACCAGATGACCTTTATGATACGAGGGTTGGGAGTGGAGGGCACGTAATCGCTCATCGTAATTCCTCATAAAATAAAGATCAAACTTCGAACTGGTAAGTTCTTGTTTAATCTTACTATTTTACTTCGGAGTCACGTGAGTGACTACGTGAAGATTTTAAAGCTCTGTGATGTCATGCCGTGGAAACGAGTCCACACAAGCACAACTGCATCAGTTGACCACAGATAAGGGAAACATTCATAATGCATACAGACATGACATAGATTTAAAACATGCCGATGCTTTTTAATGAACAAATAATAATAATAATAGTAACCCCTCTCATCTGGGAGGCAACTATAGAATGTAACCATCCTGTCGAGTCGCAATTTATGTAATGACTGGACCCGTTGCGCTGAGACCAGCGCCATGAGGATAACTATGAGAGCCGGGCCAAAGATAAGGATGTAGCTGGAGCCCCCTGGTGAGGTAGTGTTAACACAATGTCAATATCCCATACTTCCGTGTACTTGGGCCTGGGGGAACTCGTCAAGTCAAGTGAGTTTATTGTCATGTGTCCCTGACAGGACAATGAAATTCTTGCTTTGCTTCAGCACACAGAACATAGTAGGCATTTACTACAAAACAGTATACCATAATATAAATATATACACACATGAATAAATAAACTGATAAACTTCAGATAACAGATAATGGGTTATTAATAATCAGAGTTTTGTCCATCCAGGTTTAATAGCCTAATGCCTGTGGGGAAGTAGCTATTCCTGAACCTGGTTGTTGCAGTCTTCAGGCTCCTGTACCTTCTACCTGAAGGTAGCAGGGAGATGAGTGTGTGGCCAGGATGGTGTGGGTCTTTGATGATACTGCCAGCCTTTTTAAGGCAGCGACTGCGATAGATCCCCTCGGTGGAAGAAAGGTCAGAGCCGATGATGGACTGTGCAGTGTTTACTACTTTTTGTAGTCTTTTCCTCTCCAGGGCGCTCAAGTTGCCGAACCAAGCCACGATGCAACCGGTCAGCATGCTCTCCACTGTGCACCTGTAGAAGTTAGAGAGAGTCCTCCTTGACAAACCGACTCTCCGAAATCTTCTCAGGAAGTAGAGGCGCTGATGAGCTTTCTAGATAATTGCATTAGTGTTCTCGGACCAGGAAAGATCTTCAGAGATGTGCACCCCCAGGAATTTGAAGCTCTTGACCCTTTCAACCATCGACCCGTTGATATAAACGGGACTGTGGGTCCCCATCCTACTCCTTCCAAAGTCCACAATCAGTTCCTTGGTTTTGCTGGTGTTGAGGGCCAGGTTATTGTACTGGCACCATAAGGACAGTTGCTCGATCTCTCTTCTATACTCTGACTCATCCCCATCAGTGATACGTCCCACAACAGTGGCGTCGACAGCGAATTTGATGATGGAGTTCGCACTGTGAACAGCTACGCAGTCATGAGTATAGAGTGAATACAGCAGGGGGCTGAGCACGCAGCCTTGAGGTCCTCCCGTGCTGATTGTTATCGAGGCTGACACATTTCCACCAATACGAACAGACTGTGGTCTGTGAATGAGGAAGTCGAGGATCCAATTGCAGAGGGATGCGCAGAGACCCAGTTCTGCGAATTTGGTAACCAGCTTGGAGGGGATGATTGTGTTAAATGCCGAGCTGTAATCGATGAATAACAGCCTGACATATGAGTTTTTGTTGTCCAAGTGGTCCAGAACGGAGTGGAGGGCCAGCGAGATCGCATCCACCGTTGATCTGTTGTGGCTGTAAGCGAACTGCAGTGGGTCCAGGTTTTTTAACTTGTGTTAAAGATATCCTTTATAAACTGGATATCAGAGGGTGAGACCCGACAGAGCGGGTCCCGCTCGCTGCAGCAAATATGATGAGAAGGCATGTTGGGCACAGTTAATGGCACTATAACTTAATTTATTGTCAAGGACCCATTTGAAAATGAACTTCAAGATGTCAGTAATTCGTGCCATATTATATGTAACATAGCATTTAAACAAAACGCTTCCCATCTCCTGAAGAGGAAATGTACTACTTTTTTGGTGCTATCCCTGCACTCAGCAGTGAGCACATACATGGATTGGTCTGACAACCCGAGCCGCAGGAGCAGTCTTCTCAGAGTCTGCAAGTCAATGAATTGATTTAATCATGCAGAGGCTGGTTTCCCGAGTCACAGGCAGAACCAGCAAAGTTTTATGTTTAGAATACCCATATAATGTTCTATTATTATTCCCAACATAAGCGGGAACCATGGCTGCATAGGCCAGTCAGACAATACGGAAAAACCTGAAGCGGGATCTTGCTGAATTGATTGCAAGACCCGATTGATGAGGCAAAATGGAGAATAGACATAAAAGAACATTCCTCCCCCGAGTAGCGAGAATGTATCTCTCGCCACTGTGATGCCACATGTTTTTGCAACCGGTGAATGAGCCTGGATGCAAACATATCGATATTCGGTGTTCCATCGAGCCATAATGTCATAAAATACTTTGTGATCCAACATCCATTCTGTGTTGTCATTGATTTTACGTGATGATACACCAGCGCCAAATGATGTTAGGTAAATTATGACAGGATACTATGACTTGATTGCACCCATGTGACTAACATATGCCACCACCACAGTGTATCAACTTGGAATTGAGCATGCAGATTATGCATATTAGCACAATAACCCTTTAACCCATAGAATGCACCTAGTGTCTATAGGTAGTTGATACCAATAACTGAAGAATTGGTAACTCATGCAAATCCCATCCGCCTCCGTAACTAGAGATGGCATTCGTAATTTTCCATCTTTGAGCACTAGCATCAGTTTGTAATATAACTGAAGATTTACTGACCAAAAACTACTGGAGCAATGCTGAATACTGTTCGTCCACCATTGTGACTTTGGTAGCTTCAGCTGGTAATAGCATAGGTCTGTTAACCATGACCTACATGGCACTTGAGAGGTTACTACTTTGGAGGTTGTAAGTTCTGATAATGCAAAGGCCCAATTTGCACAGCTGAAACACAGCTACTATATTGCCAATTACACTTGATGAATAGAAGGCTGCTTCATAACAACAAGGTTGTTACAGGCTTCTATTAATTCCAATCTCTTGCCCCAGGGTGGTCACAGACAAATTAATAGTTAAAGCTAAATCCGAATAATTAATAACTCTAGTTGATATCAACTTAAATTTAACTGGATGGATGAGGAACCTCAATTTCTCAAATATAGTTTGCGGCTGAAAGTTGATTTTAGCAAAATACAGTGTTTAGAATATCATCCAGCTAAGCCATAACAAGTGTTTTTGAGCTCTGAGCAGTCCAAGCACCGGTTTAGTAATTTGGTAAATGACCTGGGAGCTGATGTTAACCCATTTTGCAATGCATTAACTGTTATCATTGCCCCATCCAGATAAATTTCAAATGTCTCCTGTGATCCCTGTGAATGGGACCTGAATAGTATGCATCTTTGAGATCAATGCATGCCATAAAGATCCTATGGAAATCAGTTGTTAGACAGTAATGAAGTTCCATATTCTGAAAAGTCTATATTGCACATGCGAGTTAAATCAAGGATGAACCGACATCCTCCATCTTTCACAATGAACAGGCCACACCTGCCATAATTCCATGCCTGCCTCGAACGACAACTCTGGCCAGATTCCCGAGCCTGTCTCGAAAGGTAATCCTGGCCATAATACTGAGCCTGCCTCGAAAGACAACTCTGGCCATAATTCTGAGCCTGCCTCGAAAGACAACTCTGGCCTTATTTCCGAGCCTGTCTTGAAATGCAATCCTGGCCATAATACTGGGCCTGCCTCGAAAGATAACTCTGGCCATAATTCTGAGCCTGCCTCGAAAGACAACTCTAGCCATATTTCCGAGCTTGTCTCGGAAGGCAATCCTGGCCATAATACTGAGCCTGCCTCGAAAGACAACTGGCCCCAATTCCAAGCCATGCTTGGAACCCATGTATACTGTGCAGTATAAACTAATCATATGTTATCATTTTAGTTTATAAACGGATCTGAATCTCATGTTATCATTGTCATTTGTACAAAAAACAAGTGTAAATATTACCAATTTGTAAATGGTCCACATACCCCATGTTTCGGAAGAACCAGACCCACCTACCTCCATGTTGTTAAAGAAGGAACTGCAGATGCTGGAAAATCGAAGGTACACAAAAATGCTGGAGAAACTCAGCGGGTGCAGCAGCATCTATGGAGCGAAGGAAATAGGTAACGTTTCGGGCCGAAACCCTTCTTCAGACTGATAGGGGGTGGGGAGAAGAAAGGAAAAAAGGGAAAGGCGGAGGAGGAGCCCGAGGGCTGGGGGAGGGGAGGAGACAACCAGATGGCTGATGAAGGGGAGGGGACAGCCAGGGCTAGCAGAATTGGGAGAATTCAACGTTCAGGCCACCAGGATGTAGACTGCCCAAGCGGAATATGAGGTGCATTTCCTCCAATTTACGGTGTTGCTCGCTGTGGCCATGGAGGAGACCCAGGACAGAGAGGTCAGATACGGAATGGGAGGGGGAGTTGGAGTTGAAGTGCTGAGCCACCGGGAGTTCAGGTTGGTTATTGCGTATGGGACCACTTCTCTTCCACACCCACACCACTGCCCTCTCACCCCCCCCACCCCTGACCACCCACCACCCCCCCACCACACATCGCCTCATCCCCATTCCACCCACCTGCCTTCCTCCGGCCCCAACCCCCATCCCTGCCGGGTGTTCACCATCCCCCCCGACCTCCCCCTCTCCGACATCGAACGGTCTGTCCTCAGCAGAGGTCTTACCTTTGTCCCCCTCCGTCCCCATCTCAATGAGTTCCGTGCCCTCCATGACTTGGAACGCTTCTACCGTCGCCTCCGCCTCACAGCTCACTTCCATGGGAAGGAGTCCTCGCTCCCCACTGATGACCCCTTTTCCCGTCTCCAACGCACCCCATCCTCATGGAACCCCCCTCGTAGCCTTCCGGCTTTAGAACTCTTTATTAAAAACTGCCGCCGTGACATCAACTGCCTCAACTTCTCCACTCCCCTGTCTCACTCCAATCTCTCCCCCCCTGAACGCACTGCCATCGACTCACTCCGCAACAACCTAGATTAGGTGCCGTGGTAGTCTGGCGCGTCGACCTCTACAAAGCTGAGGCCACGCGCCAACTCTCGGACACCTCTTCCTACTTACCCCTGGACCATGACCCCACTGACGAGCACCAGGCCACCATCTCCAGCACCATCACCAACTTCATCCACTCCCACGCCCTGCCCGAACGAGCCTCCAACCTCATCGTTCCCCAGCCCCGCACAGCCCGCTTTTACCTTCTCCCCAAAATCCACAAACCTGACTGTCCCGGTAGACCCATTGTCTCTGCCTGTTCTTGCCCCACCGAACTCATCTCCACCACCTCGACTCCATACTATCCCCCTTGGTTAAATCCCTCCCCACCTATGTTCAAGACACCTCAGACACTCTCCGTCATCTCCGCGCATTCCACTCTCTAGGCCCTCACCCCCTCATCTTCACCATGGACGTCCAGTCACTGTACACCTCCATCCCCCACCAGGATGGTCTCAAAGCCCTCCGTTTTTTCCTCGACCGTAGAAGCAATCTATACCCGGCCACTGACACCCTCCTCCGCCTAGCGGAGCTGGTACTTACACTTAATAACTTTTCATTTGACTCCTCCCATTTCCTCCAAATACAAGGCGTAGCTATGGGCACACGCATGGGCCCCAGCTACGCCTGCCTCTTTGTCGGGTACGTAGAACAATCCTTGTTCAATGCGTACCAGGGTCCCATCCCCGACCTCTACCTCCGCTACATCGATGATTGTTTTGGTGCCACATCCTGCACCCACACACAACTGACTGACTTCATCCGCTTCACCACCAACTTCCATCCGGCACTCAAATACACCTGGACCATTTCCGACACTTCCCTACCATTCCTTGACCTCACTATCTCCATCGCAGGTGATAGACTCCTTACCGACATCCACTACAAACCTACCGACTCCCATGGCTATCTGGACTACACTTCTTCCCACCCTGCTTCCTGTAAGGACTCCATCCCCCACTCCCAATTCCTCCGTCTACGCCGCATCTGCTCCCAGGATGAGGCGTTCCACACCAGGGCATCTGAAATGTCCTCATTCTTCAGGGAACGGGGGTTCCCCTCCTCCACCATAGATGAGGCTCGCACCAGGGTCTCTGCCATACCCCGCAACACTGCTCTCTCTCCCCATCCCCCCACTCACAACAAAGGCAGAGTCCCCCTAGTCCTCACCTTTCACCCCACCAGCCGTCACATACAACAAGTGATCCTCCGTCAGTTTCGCCACCTCCAACGTGACCCCACCACTCGCCACATCTTCCCATCTCCCCCCATGTCTGCCTTCCGCAAAGACCGCTCCCTCCGTAACTCCCTTGTCAATTCTTCCCTTCCCTCCCATACCACCCCCTCCCCTGGTACTTTCCCTTGCAACCGCAAGAGATGCAACACGTCCCTTCACTTCCCCCCTCCACTACATTCAAGGACCCAAGCAGTCGTTCCAGGTGCGACAGAGGTTCACCTGCATCTCCTCCAACCTCATCTATTGCATTCGCTGCTCTAGATGCCAGCTGATCTACATCGGTGAGACCAAGCGGAGGCTTGGCGATCGTTTCGCCGAACACCTCCGGTCGGTCCGCAATAACCAACCTGAACTCCCGGTGGCTCAGCACTTCAACTCCCCCTCCCATTCCGTATCTGACCTCTCTGTCCTGGGTCTCCTCCATGGCCACAGCGAGCAACACCGTAAATTGGAGGAAATGCACCTCATATTCCGCTTGGGCAGTCTACATCCTGGTGGCCTGAACGTTGAATTCTCCCAATTCTGCTAGCCCTGGCTGTCCCCTCCCCTTCATCAGCCATCTGGTTGTCTCCTCCCCTCCCCCAGCCCTCGGGCTCCTCCTCCGCCTTTTCCTTTTTTCCTTTCTTCTCCCCACCCCCTATCAGTCTGAAGAAGGGTTTCGGCCCGAAACGTTACCTATTTCCTTCGCTCCATAGATGCTGCTGCACCCGCTGAGTTTCTCCAGCATTTTTGTGTACCACCTACCTCCATGGTTACCGGTGGTCTTATGGTAAGCCCAAAGGCCCCTGATGCGGGTTCTATTTCTGTCCTTGATTGGAGAGTAGGACTGGTAGGGTGCGTGGATTCCATATTTTTCCTGAGACCGGCTTGGACCTTGGCCTGAAAGACCTCTGCCCAGCTTTCAAGCTGCCACCAGCTTCAGTGAACTGCTTCCAGCCGATGAAGGTGTAGGGTGTGTCGTCGCCGAAACGATGAAGCTTTGCTCATCATCGGTACCTTGATTAGTCTGACAGCTTTTGCTTCCTCATCCAGATATTATCTGTTGGATAAGTCTTACCTGAAGAGAAGATTCGGCGGCTGGTTTCATTCCCTGGATTTCACGCCCCCTCCAATGTCACCCCTGATAGCGCTGTTCACTGCCGGCACTTGTAGCGTGAGGGGAACTCTGGCCCCTTCCGGGTTTTTTGCCAACGGCTGGAACCAACTCTTCCGGCAGCAACCCCTTCGTTTGCGAGTATTTCCTTGAAGCCATATGCATGTGCTCCAGTATGTTCCACGGACATACTTTTGAATTTGAAGTCAGTTACACACTGACCACTTGCACTCCCCTCCACAGAGAGGGAGATTCGTAGGCAGCCATGAATACAGGTGCTGCCGCAGGCCCCTGAAGATACCTGTGCTGATATGGCTGCGCAGGAGCATCACATTTGTGGGATAAACGCCCGAGGGCGCTATCCATGCTCCATCTGGGTTAAATGTCCGAGGACGTACCCAGGTATGTCGGAGGGGAAACCTCCTGGCCTGACACGAGTCCATAGGCCTGACCGACTTATTCTTGGATTTACCCCCCTTCTGGGGAATTATAGTGGTCTGGGAGCCGCTGACCGCACTGTCAGCGACTCGGGTGGCGAGACCGACTTCCTCTTGGTTTTACCCCCTTTCTGGGGAACGACAGCGGTCTGGGAGCCGCTGACCGCATTGTCAGCGACTTAGGTCACGAACCCAACGGCCGCCGGACCGGGATCTCCCCACGGTCCATAACCGGTTTCCTCACGGCCCGTCCGGACTTTGCCCCGAAATTATCCAGCAGGAAAAACTCTGTAAGAAGAGATTCCTGCAAGAAAAAACAGAACCTGAAATAAGTTTAAAACTTACCTGCAGGTTTAAACTTACCGCTGGAAGGAGCAACACGCCTGCCAGTCAGTCGTTGCACAATGCGTTAGCCGTAATGAAGCGCATGCGGGCTGACGGCCTTCTTCACGTAGTCACTCACATGATTCCGAAGTAAAATTGGTGTGAGGACAGCTATATAGCTAGGTGGAAAGAGATTGAGACATATATCCCTGACTTCCACATCCATTTCCAAATTGGGAGAAAAAGCACTTCCTGGACATATCAGGAGTATAATCGATCCAATAATGATATTCACTTTAGAAACCTGGTTCACTCTTACCAGACAACTTAAACTGAATAAAGGACAAAAAGTTTTAAAATGTATAGCTTTGGATAGTGAATTTAAACCAGGGATGTATGACTCAACATTTAAAGAGTGGATGAAAAAAGGAATGACTGCATTTTGTACTGTTACTGAAAATGGAGACCTAAGAAGTTTTCAAGATTTGAAGGATAGATTTGCACTTCGGAACCAAGACTTGTTTAGATACCTCCAATTGAGAGATTATTACAATAAAAAAGTAAAAAGGGAGGCATTAGAAGAAAAGAATCCAGTGGTAGAAGTGATAGTTAATGCAACACGCCTGCCAGTCAGTCGTTGCACAATGCGTTAGACGTAATGAAGCGTAACGTAACGAAGTGGGACCGGCCCCGCAAGGCCATCAAAAAACATCAAGGATTATTTCTAAACTTTACCATAGTTTAATGGAATGTCAAGCTAAAACGACATTTTATGTAAAATTTAAGTGGGAAAGGGAATTGAACATCACAATCTCAGAAGAAGAATGGCATCATATATGTGGGTAACACTACAGACACCCACTAATTCACAAAATTGGAGAGAATTTAATTGGAAAATTTGATTTGCTTCTTTATTATGCCTAACATAAAAAGCAAGCAAATCCTAAGGCAGCAAACAGGCTGGAGGCAATGTGGCCAAACAGACGCAAATCATGCACATCTCTTCTGGAGTTGCCCAAAAATAGAACCATTTTGGGACAGAGTGAATTCAGAATTAAAGGAGGCATTAGGATATATAGTCTCCAAGAAGTGTTCCATTTTATACCTGGGTAATATAACTACAGTGGTGCTGAAGGAAGATCATTACTTGGTTAAAATCCTACTCACAGCTGGCAGAAAGGCCATTACAAGAAACTGGCTTGCAGCGGACACACCCAGACTTAAGGGCCTGTCCCACGAGCATGCGACCTGCATGCGGCAAGCCCGACCAAACCGGAAGCGGGGGCCGCGCGGAGGTCGAGTGAGTGACGTGAAGTTCGAGCGAAGTCCGAGGGAAGTTCGCGCGTAACGTACGCCGTCAAGATGCTGCGTACGGCGTTGAGACGCTGCGCACGCCCGTTGAGGCGATGCATACGGCGTTGAGGTGGCTGCGGGCCGGCAGGCCGTTGCCGCGCAGAATTTTTGAACGCGGTCGGTTTTTCGGAGCCCCGCGCGATGTCGGGACCAGCTCCACACAACTCCATACGGCTCCGGCGATCGAAGTGGGACCGGCCCCACGAGGCCGGACGGCTCAAGCGACCACGTTAGGTCACGCTTGCCGCATGGAGTCGCATGCTCGTGGGACAGGCCCTTAAGACAATGGTTAGACATAGTACAGGAAATATTTGTCATGGAGAAAATGACATATTCTCCAAGAGTGAAAGAAGACGAGTTTAACAGAAAATGGGAAAAAAAATGGATTAGGTATGGAAATAAAGACATCAACACTGCATAATTTTATTGACAATAATGTAAGTTATTGGAAAATGTTTTAAAAGAAAATAGTTCTGTATACTGCATCATTAATTGTAAACTGAACCCCCCGCTGCACTGCTGTACGTTTCACTGCATTGTTGTATGTTTCGTCATTATATTTGTGTTTTATTTGTGTATGCATAAAAGCAATAAAGACTAAAGTTTAAAAAATATATAGTTTGTCTCGAAATTTGTCCATGAACCAAATCACCGTAGACCAGAGATTCAAAGAGCTTGGCTACAGAGCACGTCAGAGGCGAGGAATGGAAAACAAAAAAAGCAGCAGCTGCTGGAATCTGAAACAAAAGCGGACATGGTGGACGAACCAGGATTGACCAGGATGTTGCCTGGGCTTGCAGGCTTGAGTTATAGGGAGAGGCTGGAAGTTTTTTTTTGGAGTGTGGGAGGCTGAGTGGTGAGCTTATTGAGTTGTACACGAGTCACTTGAGTCTTGGCAACATCCTCATAAATCTTTTGGTCGCCCTGCTACAAGAAAGATGTTTTGTTAAATTTAGTTTTGTGTAGAAATACAGCACAGAAACAGGCCCTTCAGCCCACTGATTTGTGCTGACCCCTGCACACTAACACTATCCCACACACACTAGGGCCAATTTACAATTATCCCAAGACAATTAACCTACAAACCTGTACGTCTTTGGAGTGTGGGAGGAAACCGGAGCACTCGGAGGAAACCTACGCTAGTCCCGTGGAGAACGTACAAACTCCGTACAGACAAGCACCCGTAGTCAGGATAAAACCCAGGTCTCTGGTGCTGTAAGGCAGTTGCTCTACTGCTGAGCCACTGTTACCTGTCATTAAACTGGAAAGGGTGCAGAGAAGATTTACGAGGATGTTGCCAGGACGAGGTTGAACAGGGTAGGATTTTATTCTTTGGAACACGGGAGGATGAGGGGTGATCTTATCGAGGTGTATAACATCATGATGGGAATAGATCGGGTGGATGCACTCTTTTGCCCAGAGTAGAGAACCAGAGGATATAGGTTTAAGGTGAAGGAAAAGATTTAATAGGAATCTGAGGGGTCATTTTTTCACACAGCGGATGATGGGTGTATGGGCGAGCAGCCTGAGGAGGTAGTTGAGGTAGGTACTATAACAACATATAAAAGCCAATTGGACAGGAAGAAGGATATGAACGGTTTAGCGGGATTCAAGATTCAAGAGAGTTTATTGTCATGTGTCCCAGATAGGACAATGAAATTCTTGCTTTGCTTCACCACAACAGAATATAGTAGGCATGAATACAGAACAGATCAGTGTGTCCATATACCATTATATAAATATATACACACATGAATAAATAAACAGATAAAGTGCAAATAATAGATAATGGGCTATTAATGTTCAGAGTTTTGTTTGAGTTGAGTTTAATAACCTGATGGCTGTGGGGGAAGTAGGTATTCCTGAACCTGGACATTGCAATCTTCAGGCTCCTGAACCTTCTACCTGAAGGTAGCGGGGAGAGGAGTGTGTGGCCAGGATGGTGTGGGTCCTTGATGATACTGCCAGCCTTTTTGAGGCAGCGACTGCGATAGATCCCATCGATGGTAGGGAGGTCAGAGCTGATGATGGACTGGGCAGTGTTTAGTACTTTTTGTAGTCTTTTCCACTCCTGGACGTTCAAGTTGCCAAACCAAGCCACGATGCAACCGGTCAGCATGCTCTCTACTGTGCACCTGTAGAAGTTAGAGAGAGTCCTCCTTGACATACCGACTCTCTGTAATCTTCTCAGGAAGTAGAGGCGCTGATGTGCTTTCTTTATAATTGTATCAGTGTTCTCAGACCAGGCGAGATGTTCAGAGATGTGCATGCCCAGGAATTTGAAGCTCTTGACCCTTTCCACCATCGACCCGTTGATATAAATGGGACTGTGGGTCCCCATCCTACCCCTTCCAAAGTCCACAATCAGTTCCTTGGTTTTGCTGGTGTTGAGGGCCAGGTTATTGTACTGGCACCATATGGTCAGTCGGTCGATCTCTCTTCTATACTCTGACTCGTCCCCATCAGTGATACGTCCCACAAAAGTGGTGTCATCAGCAAACTTGATGATGGAGTTTGCACTATGTCCGGCTACGCAGTCATGAATATAGAGTGAGTACAGCAGGGGGCTGAGCACGCAGCCTTGAGGTGCTCCCGTACTGATTGTTATCGAGTCTGACACATTTCCACCAATACGAACAGACTGTGGTCTGTGAATGAGGAAGTCGAGGATCCAATTGCAGAGGGATGCGCAGAGACCCAGTTCTGCGAGTTTGTTAACCAGCTTGGAGGGGATGATTGTATTAAATGCCGAGCTGTAATCAATGAATAACAGCCTGACATATGAGTTTTTGTTGTCTACGTGGTCCAGAGCGGAATGGAGGGCCAGCGAGATTGCATCCACCGTTGATCTGTTGTGGCGGTAAGCGAACTGCAGTGGGTCCAGGTTTTTGTCGAGGTAGGAGTTGATTTGCGGCTTGATCAACCTCTCAAAGCACTTCATCACCACAGGCGTTAGTGCCACAGGTCGATAGTCATTGAGGCACGTCACCTTACTCTTCTTGGGCACTGGTATAATTGATGCCCTTTTAAAGCAGGTGGGAACCTCAGACCTCAGAAGTGAGAGGTTGAAAATGTCCGTAAAAACTCCAGCCAGTTGGTCCGCACAGGTTTTTAGAACACGACCAGGTATACCATCAGGTCCAGGCGCTTTTCAAGGGTTCACCCCTCTGAAGGATTTTCTGACGTCGGCCTCTGTGACTGAGTCTGAAATACCATCACAGCGTATGGGGGCTCGGCAAGGCACATCAGTGTTCTCCCTATCAAAGCGTGCGTAAAACGCATTGAGCTCGTCAGGGAGTGATGTTTCACCGACATTCGAGCTACCTCCTGATTTTGCCTTGTAGGAAGTGATTGCATTCAGGCCCCGCCACAGCTGCCGAACATCTGTCTCATCCTCCAGCTTGTAGCAGGTCCCTTTTGGCCTTTTTGATGGCCTTACCAAGGTCATATCTGGACTTCTTGTAGACCACTGTATCATCAGACATGAAGAGTGCGGATCTCAAAGTTCATCCAAGGCTTCTGGTTAGGAAATACTCAGAAGGTTTTGGTGGGGATGCAGTCCTCCACACATTTCTTTATGAAGTCTGTAACGACTGTGGCGTATTCGTTCAGGCCCATTGCCGAGTCCCTGAACAATGCCCAGTCTAAGACTCCAAACAGTCCTGGAGTTGTTCCTCTGCTCTCCCCCCCCCCCCCCCAGACCATCTCTGTACAGTCCTCACCTCTGGGGGTGCGCTTTTCAATTGCTGCCTGTTGGCATGAAGAAGCAGCACCACGATATGGTCGGATTTACTGAAGTGAGGGCGAGGGATAGAGCGATAGGCAGGGCCGGCCCTAGGCCGATTGGACTGATTTTTCCAAATTGGGCCCCGCGCCCAAGGGGGTCCCCATGTTAATTTTCCGTATTTCATATGGAAATACAAATTCGCTTTGTTAAATAAAGATTTTTTTTTAAACATTCGCCATACGGATTTTTTTACAAAACGTACATGGTTTTGTACATGGATTCCAAGCGCTGTGCAGCCATTAGACACAAACGATGAGTTAACTACTGTAGCACATGTGTTAACAGCCAGATGTGTTAACAGCCAGATGTGTTAACAGCCAGTAGTTAACAGCTAGATGTGTTAACAGCCAGTAGTTAACAAGTAGTTATCCAATGCATCATCAATGCATCGATCCACATTCCTCAGTAAATGTGTAATTGTGTTTTAGAAGAAGTATTAATGACGCTGCGTTCCTTTGAATACAATTCACGCGGCGTCATTAACACTTCTTCAAAACATAATTACATTTTACTGAGGAATGTAGATTGATGCATTAATGACACATTGAGAATTTCTTAAAACTCACCATGAGTGAGAACTTCTTCTTGGTAAGATTCTTGGTGTGCAGGTTAGTCATTCAATTTACCTACCAACCCATGTTGTGTCTCTCCGTCTTTCGCTCTCTCCCTCCCTCTCTCTCTCGCGTGCTCTCTCTCTCCCGTTCCCCACCTCTCTCTCTAGCTCTCTAGGCATTCCCAGAATCATTGACGTTTTGCGGTATACAAAAATGCTGGAGAAACTTAGCGGGTGAGGCAGCATCTATGGAGCGAAGGAAATATGCAACGTTTCGGGTCGAAACCCTTCTTCAGACCCGGCTATTTCCTTCGCTCCATAGATGCTGCCTCTAGCCCTGTCCCACTGTGCGAGTTCACCCAAGAGCTTAAAATCTCTGTGTAGCATCTCTGTCCCTATCTTCAAATTCCCACTTTGAAATAAAATACAGTTTTCGACTTAAACATTTCGCAGCAGGATCGTGGTTAGTCGATTCCCACGCATTTTCAATCATCGTTCGATTCAGTGTAATTTTCACACCTGGTTGATGTAGTTTTTCTTTAAAGATACAGTACATTGCAATAAATAGTTTCAAGCGTACCCGGTACTAAATGCACGAACATTAAGGTGGTTACTGATGTTACAAACGGTTATAAATGAATATAATTTCAAAGTGAAATAGGAGATTTCCGTGGAAAGAATACTTTACCAGAATATAAGGTGAGGTCGCTGTAAAATGCTCACTTAAAACAATACGCCGTCAACTCTGGATTGTAAACGCTTCAAGTTACGCTTCTTGTGGTGGTAAGGGGGGGGGGGGGTGCTAGGATAAAATACCATATATTTGCATTTATACAGCGATCCTGCTGCGAACTTTTTGTCGAAAGTTGTATTTTATTTCAAAGTGGTAATTGGAAGATAGGGACAGAGAGGCTACACAGAGATTTTGATAGGAAGGAAATGTTACAGCAGCTGAGTAAAAGATTAGTCAAATGGTAGTTTCAATGAAGATCGGGCGAGGGGGATTGGAGGTGAGGGGAAAGTATCTATAGCTTGGGACTTGCCTAAATGAGTACTGAGATGGATTATCATTCCACACCAAATAATAATACCTTTTATGCAATGATCACAACATTTTGTTGGATATGGATCAACCTATGGTACATGCTCCTAAATTAGTAAAACAAATGTTCTTCTTTAAGTACTGTTGTTTCTGGGATGGGGTGCCTGATAACAAATAACCTACATTCTATATTTTGTCATAATGTGGCTGAAACAATGGCATATTTTGTGATATTTATTGAGATAGAAAGATACAACTGAGTTTGGGCAAGATATTACCCTGCAACATTCTGTATGTCTGATAGATATTGTGAAATGGAACTCAGAAATTATGGGAGGATTACATAAAATTACAATTCAAAGGTAATGAATATACAGAGTATTCTTATTTCCATCATGAACATACAATAGTGATATAGGACACCAGGTCCTACTACGGTAAACTCACGAGCTACTACAGTATGACTACGTGTTAAAAAGTATCAAATTTTTACATCCTGAGTATATTTTAAATGTGGACATTTTTCAACATGTTGACAAATCTTCACGAGTTACCACGTTTCCCGAGTACCTGCCGTTTGCGCTAAGAAATGGCATGTTGGCCTTTATAACAAGAGGAATCGAATACAGGCGCAAAGAGGTCCTTCTGCAGTTGTACAGAGTTCTAGTGAGACCGCACCTGGAGTATTGTGTGCAGTTTTGGTCCCCTAATTTGAGGAAGGACATTCTTGCTATTGAGGGAGTGCAGTGTAGGTTTACAAGGTTAATTCCCGGGATGGCGGGACTGTCATATGCTGAGAGAATGGAGCAGCTAGGCTTGTACACTCTGGAGTTTAGAAGGATGAGAGGGCATCTCATTGAAACATATAAGATTTGTTAAGGGATTGGACACGCTAGAGGCAGGAAACATGTTCCCGATGCTCTCCAGAACCAGGGGCCACAGTTTAAGAATAAGGGGTAAGCCATTTAGAAAGGAGACGAGGATACACTTTTTCTCACAGAGTGGTGAGTCTGTGGAATTCTCTGCCTCAGAGGGCGGTGGAGGCAGGTTCTCTGGATGCTTTCAAGAGAGAGCTAGATAGGGCTCTTAAAATAGCTGAGTCAGGGGATATGGGGAGAAGGCAGGAACGGGGTACTGATTGTGGATGATCAGCCATGATCACATGAATGGCGGTGCTGGCTCGAAGGGCCAAATGGCCTGCTGCTGAACCTATTGTTTATTGTCTATTGAAATGTACCGAGCTCCGACGTACCCGCTACGTTCATTCTACGTGTTTACCACGAGTTTTGATTTTTTTTAAACTCGGGCGAGATCTTGGATGAACTCGGACAGTGGGACAGGGCTTCACACCCGCTGAGTTTCTCCAGAATTTTTGTCTACCTTCGATTTTCCAGCATCTACAGTTCCCTCTCAGACGTTTTGGCTGCATCTGCGGTTCCTTTCTGTTGGGGGGAGGGGGGGAAGAGTCCTGGCCCGTGGCGGCTCCTGATAAGTGATATGTTCCCTCCGCAGGTGCTGCCTTGCCCGCTGAGTTCCTCCAACACTCTGTTTTTTGTTTGGCTCTGAAGTTGAAGGTGGACCCCCCTGTGTCTACCTTCAACTCCCTGTCTGTGGTGGCTCAGCGGGACGGGCTGGGGCTCTGGGGAGAGGGTTGCGGTTCTGGTCGAGATCCTTCTTCAGACAATCACAAGTACTCTCACCGACGAGAGTTCAATTCAGTCTGAAGAAGGGTCTTCTCTCCAAAGTCGCTGTGTTGCCTGTCCTGCTGAGCTACTCCAGCTTTTGTCTATCTTCAATTTCAGTTAGATAAAATTGCAGACTTGATTTTAAAAATCTCAAAATTTTGGAACATTGCTAGAAAATGTACCTGCATCTTGGAGGCCGAAGGTTAGGTTGTTCGCCAAGAAAGATAGACTTCGTTATCCCTCAGTACAGCAACATCAAGAACGATGTTGCTGTACTGAGATATAGCCAAGTCTACCCCTCATTGCTAGCAGCTGATGGGAAGCGGCTGTAAAGTGGGAAGCGGCTGTAAAAGGACAGCGCTGCTGGGGGGGCGGGGTGGGGGGGGGGGGAGAGAGAGGGAGTTCATTTCACAGCATGTGGGTAGTCTGTCCTGGGGTAAAGTTGCAGGGAGGGCAGGAGGATTGAGAAGGAGGGGGTCGGCCGGGGATCATCCAGCTCAAGAGCGGGTCAGCGGGCGATGGATAACAGGACAGCGGGCGGTGGAGCATACTCCATATGTCAGTGCGAGTAACCTCAATTGATCCCTTGTTCGCGCTGACACAGGAGTAAGCTCCACCGCCCGCTGTGATGTTATCCATCACCCGCTGACCCACTCCGCTCTATGATCTTTGCTCTTGAGCTGGTCCCCTCACTGTTCAGACGGAGAGCACTGCCAGAAGGGCCTGTCTCCGTGCTGTGTGACTATGACTCTATCCCAGCATCTGCAGTTTGTTGGGTCATCCTCGATTTTTGGACTTCCCTACCCTGGGGAAAAGAGTGTCCTTTAGTACTCTATGCCTTTCTTAACCAGTATGGGACAAGATGTGAATGCGGTCCCATGCCTGTGGACCTGGCTCCTCTCTGCCCTCTGCACTGACAGGGAAGATGTTCTTTGCCCCAGTCCCAACACGTGTTATGCAGGCAGGGGGAACCTCAGCACTTTCCCAGCGGAGATCTAACAGGGATCTCAGGAGCAGCCTCTTCACTCAGAGGGTAGTCTGTATCTGCAACGAGCTGCCAGAGGAAGTTGTCGAAGCCACAGATGGCTGTGAAGGCCACGTCAATGGATATTTTTAAGGCGGAGATTAACAGATTCTTGATTAGTAAGGGTGTCAGGGGTTATAGGGCGATGGCAGGAGAATGGGGTTGAGAGGGAAAATTTGATCAGCCATGATTAAATGGCAGAGTAGACTTGATGGGCTGAATGGCCTCATTCTGCTCCTAGAACTTCTGCCTCTACAACTTATGAACTTATGCGGATACAATTGCATCTTTTAATAGACACTTAGATAAATATGTGGCTTGGAGGGGTTTAGAGGCATACTCACCAAATGCAGGCAAATGGGACTAGCCCAGTAGACCATCTTGGTTAGCATGGACAAGGCGGGCTGAAGATCCCGTTTCCATGTTGTACTGCTCCACGACTACATGCCAAAGGTGCTGGATGGCTGGTGGGAACATCGAATGGATGGAATGAATGTCTGTCTGAGCCGTTGCTGTTGTGTGAACAAGGGAGGGGCATGAAATCCAATCCAAGCACAAGAGGTGCTGGAAATTCTCAGCATCTGTGGAGGGGAAAGAGTCGAGGTTTCAGACTGATCTCTAAACTCCAGCCCCGTCATGACCTGGCACGGAGGCCTGTGTGGTCAGCACTGTGGCTCTGCCATTCAACCCAGTAAAGGGACTTACAGCTTCTCACCGACCTTGGGCCAAAGATATAAATAGCAGCAAACATGAGGAAGCGAGACAATCCGAGAATCATTTCGACAGGAGCAGGCAGTTAGCATTACAGTGAAATCAAAGCTGTCCACTTGACTCAGTCCTTGAGTCAGGCACACCATCACTGGAGGTTATCAGATGGAATGAGAGTCAACACTTCTTCACCGGATCAAACATCATTGATTAACAGTTCAGCTCAGAGCAAAGACACTTGCTGCTTGTTAACCCCAGCAACAAGGAACACAAAACAAAACACAAAGTGCTGGAGGAACTCAACAGGTCCAATCAAGTCAAAAGAGATGAGTACTTCATTGTCATATGTCCCAGACAGAACAATGACATTCTTACCTGCAGCAGCACAACAGAATATATAAACATAGTACTCTTTAAACAATATAATAAACAAAAATATATATACACACACATACTGTACATATAAAGCAAACAGACAAATAATGATGTTTTAGGTAGGAAAGAACTACAGATGCTGGTTTAAATCGAAGAAATAAACAAAATGCTGGAGTAACTCAGCGGAACAGGCAGCATCTCTGGAGAGAAGGAATGGGTGACGTTTCAGGTTGAGACCCTTCTTCAGACTGATGTCAGCGGTGCGGGCAGGACATAGATAGAATGTCATCGGAGATAGTAAGACTGGTGGGAGAACTGGGAAGGGGAGGGAATGGAGAGAGAGGGAAAGCAAGGGCTATTTGAAGTTAGAGAGGTCAATGTTCATACCGCTGGGGTGTAAGCTGCCCAAGTGAAATATGAGGTGCTGTTCCTCCAATTTGCGCTGGGCCTCACTCTGACAACGGAGGAGCCCCAGGACAGAAAGGTCAGATTGGGAATGGGAGGGGGAGTTAAAGTGCTGAGCAACCGGGAGATCAGGTTGGTTAAGGCGGACTGAGCGGAGGGTGCTCAACGAAATGATCGCCGAGCCTGCGCTTGGTTTCGCCAATGTACAGGAGTTAACACCTGGAACAGCGGATACAGTAGATGAGGATGGAGGAGGTGCAAGTGAACCTCTGCCTCACCTGAAAAGACTGTCGGAGTCCTTGGATGGAGTCGAGGGAGGATGTAAAGCGACAGGCTGTTGCATCTCCTGCGGTTGCAGGCGAAAGAATCTGGGGAGGGGTGGTTTGGGTGGGAAGGGACGAGTTGATCAGGAAGTTGCGGAGGGAACGGTCTCTGTGGAAAGCAGAAAGGGGTGGAGTTTGGAAGATGTGGCCAGTAGCAGGATCCTGTTGGAGGTGGCGAAAATGTTGGAGAATTAGGAGACCCGAGTGTAGATCAGTGACTCTCATATTATGTCATACTTTGCCCACTCGTTTAACAGAAAGCTTCTCTGCCCTTTCTCCCTCAGTCTTGAGTTACGTATTATGATGAAGTTACCGATGCTGTAATGAAAATAAAGTCTTTGGATCTTAATCGCTCCTTGCTAGATTATATTGCTTTTATTTTAGTTTGTTGTTTTCTCCAATATATAGTACTATGGCTTCCGCTCTCAGAAAACCAGAGATCCTGGTGTTTGACGAAGACCTCGCAGAACGGTGGCGCATATTTGAAGAAGATTTCTCAATTTACATTGAAGCGGCTCACTCTGCTGCTGCTCCCAGTGTTCGAGCATCAATTCTGTCCTCGGTGGGGAAAAACAGAGATTGAACCAGCATTCCCGGTGATGAAACACGGAGGGGGTGTCACCACTGGTAAAGCAGCTGCTCCAGAAATGGGTTGTTGTGCTGGTGTAGGCGGATCAATGCCGCTGGGCATGGATGGAAGTACACTTGTACGGTCTGGATAATACGGAGGTGAAGTTGGCTCCTTTACAGGCAGGAGCTGTTGTCTGTTCCGCCTGTAGGTGCCGCCATCGACACTGACCAGATATGAGCGTGGCTCAGAAGCAGTTCCAGAAATTACACCGATACGGTCATGGCCTTTGTCAGTTTGCAAACGAACCACCTGCCCCTTGGTTAATGGAGGCAGTGACCCACTTGTCTTGTCATACCACTGTTTTTGAATGTCACGCTTTTGTTGTAACCTGGACTGGACGTCCGATGGTGGAATCACCTGTGGGATCAATGCCTGATTCGCCAGAGGCACCAGGGCTCGGGTCTGCCTCGACAATAAACGTTGAGCAGGTGAACCCAAAATGGGGTCGCAGGAAATGTTGCGTAAGTTGAGTAGATCCAGGAACACGTTGGAATTAGCTCTGTACAAACGTTCCTTCGTTCGATTCAAAATACTTGCTGTGCAGCGAAGCAGGAACCACAGCCTTGTGTCCTTTTACAATAATGCCATCCTGCAGCACTAGCTCATCGCGGACGGCAAAGAAAGGCCGAACTGGCAGCGGAAGTTGTAGTGCTTGTCTGGCCATGACGGAGGCGAGCGACTGTAAAGTACTGTCAGCAGCAGTGTGGGCAACCAAATCCTCCACACAGGACGAGGGAATAAAAGACACAGTCATTACGACAAAGTCATCATCCGGTGAGGACGGGGACCCTCACAGATCTTCCGGGTTGCATGCGAGAGAGTGTCAGCCAGGTGCATGTCCTTACCACGTTTGTAGGTCAGAACAATGTCATATTTTTGAAGCTGCAGCAGTATGGAGGGGCATGAATCGGTTTGTTAAAGATGCTTCTCAGAGGTTGATGGTCAGTTTCAATCGTGACCGTTTGTTGAAGATAAAATCGTTACATTTCTTGCAGGTGAATACAACCGGCAACAGCTCTTTCTCAATTTGGGCGAATTGTTGTTCTGTGTCAGTCATAGTGCGCGAGGCTTAGGCGACAGGTTTATTGCCACTACCGTCATTTTGAAGACATGCTGCGCCTAGTCCGTGTTGAGAAGCGTCACAAGTCAGTGTGACCGGTCGTTTAGGATCAAAGTAAGCGAGAGTAGGAGCAGAAGACATCTGCAGCTTAAGAGTGTCGAACGTCTGCTGTTGCTCGTGCCAGGTCTAAACAGTGTCTTTGTGTGCAAGCTGGCACAACGGGGCTGATATTTCACTGAAGTCCGGAATAAATTTGCTCTAGTTAACGATGCCAAGGAAGCTTTGTAGACCGAGCACGTCTGTGGGTGCTGGGAGCTCGTTGATGGCACTGGTTTTTGCCGGATCAGTTTTTAGGCCATCCTTAGTGGCCTATGTATTTCACCTCACTTTCCCTGAATTTGCATTTTTGAGGGTTTAGCTTGAGGTTAATGGCCTTGGACCTTTTGTCAGATTAGCATTGTGTTCTTCGACAGTTTGTCCAGCAACGAGGTTGTCATCCACTACAATGGAGCATGGGTAACCTGCAAACAACTGCTCCATAGCTTATTGAAATACTTCAGTAGCAGAGCTTATGCCAAAAAGGCATGCGAAGAAATCTGTATCGCCCGAACGGTCAAAATACTTGCTGTACAGCGAAGTTCGACCTAATTCGAGTCCCATCTATAATGGAAGAGGGGAACCCCCTTTTCCTAAAGAAGGAGGGCATCTTCGATGCCCTGGTATGGAAAACCTCATCCTGGGCGCAGATGTGGCGTAGACGGAGGAATTGATAGAGTCTTTACAGGAAGAAGGGTGGGAAAAAGTGCAGTCTAGATAGCTATGGGTATTAGTGGATTTGTAATAGATGTCGGTCAATAGGCTGTCTCCTGTAATGGAGACGGTGATATCTAGAAACAGTAGGAAGATGTCGGAGATGGCCCGAGTGCATTTGTGTGCAGGATGGAAATTGAAGTCAGTGAGTTCTGTATGGGAGCAGCACAGTGGTGCAGTGGTGGAGTTGCTGCCTTACAGTGCAAGAGACTGGGTTTCAAGTCCAGTCAAGTCAAGTGAGTTTATTGTCATGTGTCCCTGGTAGGACAATGAAATTCTTGCTTTGCTTGAGCACAACAGAACATAGGCATTCTATAAATATATACACAATGGTCAATATACTGATAAAGTGCAAATAACAGTACTGGCTAGTAAAGTTCAGTGTTATGTCCGAGCCAGGTTTAATAGCCTGATGGCTGTGGGGAAGTAGCTGTTTCTGAACCTGGTCGTTGCAGTCTTCAGGCTCCTGTACCTTCTACCTGAAGGTAGTAGGGAGATGAGTGTGTGGCCAGGATGGTGTGGGGTCCTTGATGATGCTGCCAGCCTTTTTGAGGCAGCGACTGTGGTAGATCCCCTCGATGGAAGGGAGGTCAGAGCCGATGATGGACTGGGCAGTGTTTACTACTTTTTGTAGTCTTTTCCTCTCCAGGGCACTCAAGTTGGCCGAACCAGCCACGATGCAACCGGTCAGCATGCTCTCTACTGTGCACCTGCAGAAGTTAGAGAGAGTCCTCCTTGACAAACCGACTCTCCGTAATCTTCTCAGGAAGTAGAGGCGCTGATGTGCTTTCTTAATAATGGCATCATTGTTCTCGGACCAGGAAAGATCTTCAGAGATGTGCACGCCCAGAAATTTGAAGCTCTTGACCCTTTCAACCATCGACCCGTTGATATAAACGGGACTGTGGGGCCCCATCCTACTCCTTCCAAAGTCCACAATCAGTTCCTTGGTTTTGCTGGTGTTGAGGGCCAGGTTATTGTGCTGGCACCATATGGACAGTTGCTCGATCTCTCTTCTATACTCTGACTCATCCCCATCAGTGATACGTCCCACAACAGTGGTGTCATCAGCGAACTTGATGATGGAGTTCGCACTATGTCCGGCTACGCAGTCATGAGTATAGAGTGAGTACAGCAGGGAACTGAGCACGCAGCCTTGAGGTGCTCCCGTGCTAATTGTTATCGAGTCTGACACATTTCCACCAATACGAACAGACTGTGGTCTGAGAGTGAGGAAGTCGAGGATCCAATTGCAGAGGGATGCGCAGAGACCCAGTTCTGCGAGTTTGGTAACCAGCTTGGAGGGGATGATTGTGTTAAATGCCTGACCACGGGTTTAATCGTGACCACGGGTGCTGTCTGTACGGAATTTGTACATTCTCTCTATGACCGTGTGAGTTTTCACCGTTTCCTCCCACATTCCAAAGACATACAGATTTGTAAGTTAATTGGCTTTGGAAAAGATTGTAAATTGTCCCTAGTGTGTAGGATAGTGCTAGTATACGGGCTGATCACTGGTCGTCATGGAATGATGAGCTGAAAGACCTGTTTCTGCGCTGTATCCCTAAACAAAACTAAACTTATCTAAGTAATAGTGGGAAAATAGTACAAAACCAATGCCCCAATTTAATGTAATTTTGAGCTTATTTGGAGGTTGTAGTGTTTAAAAGCCTGGTGTAAATGAGGTGCTTGAGGAGTATAAAAAATGTAAAAAGTGTCTTAAGAAAGAAATTAGAAAAGCTAAAAGAAGATATGCGGTTGCTTTGGCAAGTAAGGTGAAAGTAAATCCAAAGGGTTTCTACAGCTATATTAATAACAAAAGGATAACGAGGGATAAAATTGGTCCATTAGAGAGTCAGAGTGGACAGCTATCTGCAGAGCCAAAAGAGATGGGGGAGATATTGAACAATTTATTTTCTTCGGTATTCACCAAGGAGAAGGATATTGTATTATGTGAGGTAAGGGAAACAACTAGAGTAGCTATGGAAACTATGAGATTCAAAGAAGAGGAAGTACTGGCACTTTTGAGAAATATAAAAGTGGATAAGTCTCCAGGTCCGGACAGGATATTCCCTAGGACATTGAGGGAAGTTAGTGTAGAAATAGCAGGGGCTATGACAGAAATATTTCAAATGTCATTGGAAACGGCAATAGTGCCGGAGGATTGGCGTACTGCGCATGTTGTTCCATTGTTTAAAAAGGGGTCTAAGAGTAAACCTAGCAATTATAGACCTGTTAGTTTGACGTCAGTGGTGGGCAAATTAATGGAAAGGATACTTAGAGATAATATTTATAAGCATCTGGATAAACAGGGGCTGATTAGGAACAGTCAACATGGATTTGTGCCTGGAAGGTCATGTTTGACTAATCTTCTTGAATTTTTTGAAGAGGTTACTCGGGAAATTGATGAGGGTAAAGCCGTGGAAGTTGTATATATGGACTTCAGTAAGGCCTTTGACAAGGTTCCTCACGGAAGGTTGGTAAAGAAGGTTCAATGGTTGGGTATTAATGGTAGGGTAGCAAGATGGATTCAACAGTGGCTGAATGGGAGATGCCAGAGAGTAATGGTGGATGGTTGTTTGTCAGGTTGGAGGCCAGTGACTAGTGGGGTGCCACAGGGATCTGTGTTGGGTCCACTGTTGTTTGTCATGTACATCAATGATCTGGATGATGGTGTGGTGAATTGGATTAGTAAGTATGCAGATGATACTAAGATAGGTGGGGCTGTGGATAATGAAGTAGATTTTCAAAGTCTACAGAGAGATTTATGCCGGTTGGAAGAGTGGGCTGAAAGATGGCAGATGGAGTTTAATGCTGATAAGTGTGAGGTGCTACATCTTGGCAGGACAAATCAAAATAGGACGTACATGATAAATGGTAGGGAATTGAAGAATGCAGGTGAACAGCGGGATCTTGGAATAACTGTGCACAGTTCCCTGAAAGTGGAATCTCATGTAGATAGGGTGGTAAAGAAAGCTTTTGGTGTGCTGGCTTTTATAAATCAGAGCATTGAGTATAGAAGTTGGGATGTAATGTTAAAATTGTACAAGGCATTGGTGAGGCCAATTCTGGAGTATGGTGTACAATTTTGGTCGCCTGATTATAGGAAGGATGTCAACAAAATAGAGAGAGTACAGAGGAGATTTACTAGAATGTTGCCTGGGTTTCAGCAACTAAGTTACAGAGAAAGGTTGAACAAGTTAGGGCTTTATTCTTTGGAGCGCAGTAGGTTAAGGGGGGACTTGATAGAGGTCTTTAAAATGATGAGAGGGGTAGACAGAGTTGACGTGGATAAGCTTTTCCCACTGAGAGTAGGGAAGATTCAAACAAGGGGACATGACTTGAGAATTAAGGGACAGAAGTTTAGGGGTAACATGAGGGGGAACTTCTTTACTCTGAGAGTGGTGGCTGTGTGGAATGAGCTTCCAGTGAAGATGGTGGAGGCAGGTTCGTTTTTATCATTTAAAAATAAATTGGATAGTTATATGGACGGGAAAGGAATGGAGGGTTATGGTCTGAGCGCAGGTATATGGGACTAGGGGAGAATATGTGTTCGGCACGGACTAGAAGGGTCGAGATGGCCTGTTTCCGTGCTGTAATTGTTATATGGTTATATATGGTTATATGGTTATAGGGAAGAAGCTGCTCCTGAACCTGGACATTACAATTTTCAGGCTCCTATATCCCAATGGAACTAGAGAAATGAGAGCATGGCCACAGTGGTGTGGATTCACAAGTTCACTTGTTATAAGAGTAAAATTAGGTCATTTAGCCCATCGAGTCTACTCCACCATTCAATCATGGCTGATTTCTGCCTCCTAATCCCATTTTCCTGCCTTCTCCCCACAAACCTTGACACCCGCTCTAATCAAGAATTTGTCTATCTCTGCCTTAAAAATATTGAATTATTTGACCTCCACAGTCCTCTGTGGCAATGAGTTCCACAGATGAACTACCGACTGACTAAAGAAGTTCCTCCTCACCTCCTTTCTAAAAGAGCATCCATTAATTCTGAGGCTATTACCTCTGATCCTAGACTCTTCCACCAGTGGAAACATCCTTTCCACATCCACTTTGCCTTTCATTATTCTGTAAGTTTCAATGAGGTCCCCCTTCCACCTAAATTCCAGGGAGTAGAGGCCCAGTGCTGTCAAACGCTCATCATATGCTAACCCACTCATTCCTGGAATCATTCTTGTAAACCTCCTCTGGACCCTCTCCAGAGCCAGCACATCCATCCTCAGATATGGGGTCCAAATTTGCTCACAGTACTCCAAATGTGGCCTGACCGATGCCTTATTAGCACTACATCTCTCTTTTGTATTCCAGTTCTCTTGATATAAATGCAAGCATTGCATTTGCCTTCCTTACTACTGATTCGACTTGCAAATTAACTTTTTTTGAGTCCTGTGAGAAAGTTTAAGTTTTATAAATTACAAACTGGATTCAGCTGTAAAACTAGAAGCAAAAACAGGCTTTCACCTTTCTCCAATTATACTAGCAAAGCTAGCAGAAAATGCCTTCACCTTTCTCCCATTACACTAGCAAGGCTACAGCACTATAACACTCAATGTTTTTACACTATAATATAAATAATCCGAGGAATGTTCAGACAATGGTTCTTTCCCTCTGCTCTACAGATTGCAAAGTACTTAAACAATAGATCAACAAGATCACAAAAAACAAGAATGCTTGATCTGCAGAAAAATAGCTTCCTTGGAAGAACCTGTCAACCTTAGCAGGCCAGAGGCTGTACGATGCTCTGAAAGATAATGAAATTTGGAATGAAATTTTTGACATTTTCACAAAATTATTAAAAATAAAATTGAATCCCAACGCAGAACTGATTATCTTTGGAACACTGGAAGTCGGCTTTGAGCTGACTTTGTTCCAAAAGAGTATTCTTAACAATGGCCTAATAACGGCAAAAAAAATGCTTAAAACGTGGATTTCAAACATGTCTGAAATGTTACACCTAGAAGATATGAGATTCGTCCTAGCAGGCAAATCAGACAAATTGTTAAAGATCTGGTCTCCCTTTATCGACTTATTACAAGCATATGGTGCAACATAATCCTGGAAATTAACTGTCTCAGAACCGGGTGCGGGGTGTGCAAAGATACGAAGCAGGTATATCCCTTTTATTTTCTATTTTCTATTTTCTTTTTATTTTATTTCTATCTCTTTCTTTCTTTTTCTCGCTTCTGCTAATTTTCTATTATTACATTTAAAAATAAGAAGTTGTACATGAAATGTATTATGTTATTGGTTTATACTACTGTGCATGGCTTCTAATAAAAATATTTATTTAAAAAAAAGATAAAGTATCTCTGATTATTGGGGTATAAATATATCTGTTTGAACATTACCTCTGTGTGTGGGGATAGAGTTGCTCTGTACAGTCTGTATCTACATACTGTAAGAGTTACTACCACACCCGCCTGGCCAAATAAAGATTTTACTACTTGATTACTAATTTTATTGCGTTTTCGTCTGATTGAAGTGAAACGAACCTTAACATTGGCGTAGTCGGCACGACTTGCTGGAAACTATCTCTGAACACTGAGTAAGAGGCTACAGTTTGGCCGGGATCTCAAAGGGAGTAGAAAGTGCACTATCGGACCCTTTGAGTCTGAACTCGTGAGAGTGCCTGGGAACACTGTGATCCTTGGTCCGAAGTGATCTGGTTCCCTGCCAAGATCTTTCAGAACAGACAACGCAAGGTAAGACAATTTTTGGGATTGTTCACTCAGACTAAGTAGGCTGCCTGAGGTATTAAGCCTGGAATTTTTTGAGGATGTGACAAATAAAATGGATGAAGGGGTGCCACTGGATGTAGTGTATCTAGACTTTCAGAAAGCCTTTGATAAAGTCCCGCACGGGAGACTGGTGACTAAAATTAGAGCACATGGTATTGGGGATAGGGTGTTGACATGGATAGAAAATTGGTTGGCAAACCGGAAGCAAAGAGTAGGAGTGAACGGGTCCTTTTCAGAATGGCAGGCAGTGGCGAGTGGAGTGCCACAAGGCTCGGTGTTGGGGCCGCAACTGTTTACCATATATATTAATGATTTGGAAGAGGGACTTAGGAGCAACACTAGCAAGTTTGCAGATGACACAAAGCTGGGTGGCAGTGTGAACTGTGAAGAGGATGTTAGGAGGTTGCAGGGTGACCTGGACAGGTTGAGTGAGTGGGAAGATGTGTGGCAGATGCAGTATAATACAGATTTTTTTTTGATTTGTTTTAATTTATTTTTTTATTAGAAGTAAGTACAATACAGTGGTAACTTTTTACAGGTTTCCAAAATTATGTTAACATAATACATTCTCTGTACAACTTCCTTTTTTTAAATTTATGTTTTAAGAGAGAGATAAGAAAGAAAGAGATAGTAAAGAATAGAGTGTGTGTGGAAAAAAAAGGAGAGAAAAAGAGCTAGTAAAGAAAAGAAATAAGTAGGAAAGTGAAGCAGGAGGGAGGTTATCCACTCGCCACAAGGAGATGCTATTTTATATTCTTGATCAACTTTCACGCATACCTGAAACTTTTAATTTTTACGATACTGTTGCACCACATGAATCCAAAAAATCAATAAATGGAGACCAACTCGTTAAGAATTGGTCTTGTTTGTCTATTAGGAGGAGTCTCATTTCTTCCAGATGGGCTGTGTCCAACATATTACTGGTCCACATTTTAAATGTTGGTATAGTAGCATTTTTCCAAAATTTAAATATAAGTTTTTTTGCTGTTATTAAACCATAATTTAAAAATGAATTTTGGGGTATATTTAATTTGTTCCCGTATCCCATTACTCCGAATATAATCATTTCAGTATTAGGTTCCATTTTTATCTTAAATATAGTGAATGTATCAAATATATCACACCAAAATTTATGGAGTTTTGTGCAAGAAACAAAAGAGTGTGATATTGGCATTTTGAGAAAGACATTTGTCACAGATGGGAGAAATAATTGAATAGAATTTATTCAACCTAGTTTTTGAATAATATAATCTGTGTAATATTTTAAATTGAATTAAATTGTGTCTAGCATTAATCGAACATTTATGTATATATATCAAATACTTTTCCCATGTTTCTTTGGAAATTTCTATCATTAATTCTTTTTCCCAGTCATCTCTAATTGCCTCTGTTGATGGCAATTCTCTGTTAAGAATACTATTATATAGATATGATATTAATTTTTGTGAGTCCGCCTTAATATTCATTGCTTCTTCCAGTGGGTCTATCATTATGCTCTGAAATCTTGGTATATATTTCTTCATAAAGTCACATATCTGTAAATATTTAAAGTATTGGTTGTTATTCAGTTTAAATTTTGTTTTTAATTGTTGAAATGATAATAAATTTACCAATTCATACATGTCACCCACCTTTTTAATTCCCGATCTTTCCCATTGTCTATATGTTTTATCCATAATAGATGGTTTAAATACCGGGTTATTCACTATTGGTGCTGGTGCTGATAGGTTTCTTAATTTTAAAGTTAATTTTATTTGTTTCCAAATTCGTATTATATCATGTATAATTGGATTCTTCTTATATAATGTATTGTTCAATTTTATCGGGGAGAAGAGGATCGCTCCTAAATCGTACAGAGAACAATCCTCTTTCTCCATTCGTATCCATTCCATCTGTTGAGAAGGACTATCCAACCAATAAATTATATTCTTAATATGCACTGCCCAATAATAATATAAAAAATTAGGCAGTGCAAGTCCCCCTACCTCTTTGGGTTTGCACAACTGGTTTCTTTTAATTCTATGTACCAGATAAAATTGGTAATATTAGAGTCAATTTTTTTTTTTAATATTTTGGTATATATATTGGTATGGATTGAAATAAGTATATTATTTGTGGTAGAACTATCATTTTTATAGCGTTGATTCTGCCAATTAATGATAATGGGAGCATTTTCCAAAATTTAATCAGAGCATTCAATTTATCTATCTATTTATTTATTTCTTTATTTATTTATTTATTTATTTATTTTTAGAGAGATAGAGAACATATGAAAGAAAGATATGCAAAAAAGTAATGATGATAAAGGAAACAGGTTAGCTGTGGGCCAGGTGAAAACCAGTTACAATGAGACTCAACAAGACGACTTTACTCGTTCTCACCCAGCAAACAGCTGACAATGGCCTGTTTCCTTTCTCGTCGTTACCCCTTTGCATATCTTGTGATAATATTTTTTATTGGAGGTAAATACATCTATTTATCTATATACTTTTAAAACTCTCTGGCTGTCGTCCGTCTGTACGTCTGTACGTCTGTACGTCTGTACGTCCGTACGCCGCCTTTGATACCGCCCCTGGCCCACACGGCGGAAAGGCCCATATTTTTTACCATTTCCAAAGAGATGACATTTATCTTTACGAATAGCCACTCCTGATTAAATTCGGTCCTGTTTATGTACACGTTTTTTAATAAAATCCATCCCCCCCCCACCCCCATGTGATTTTCTCCGATTTTCTCCGAAAACGACGCCATCTTTTTTTTCCCGATTTTCAACCAAGGGGTCTGAAGCACGTTCGGGAACAACACCCCAGGGTGTCAAGCACTTTCGGGGACCAGACCCAACGGGTCTGCACTTGGTCTAGTATCATATTAAAATCGTTACCAGTCTTTCATTTCTAAATTAATAATATTGTCAAACATTATTCACATTGTCTCGAATGATTTTTTCTTTTTCTTTTTTAAGTAAGTAGAAATAAAAAGACAGATGAAAGAAAGAGAGAAAAGAGAGAAAAGAGAGAAAAGAAAAAGAAAAAAAAAAAAGAAAGATAATAAAGAAGAATGGAATAACTTACTAAGAAAAAAAACTTCATTTGAGATATATTCGTACATTTCAGAGTATAACATTTCATCTATTCCTTGGCTCGAGTGCTAGTCAGGTTCTCATGCTGAACCATTCTGACCCGTTAGGTAATCAATAAATGGAGACCATGTTCCAACAAATAATTCTTGTTTGTCCAACAGGACAAGTCTAATTCTTTCCAAGTGTAAGGTCTCCGTCATTTCTATAATCCACATTTTGATTGTGGGGGTTATAGGACCTTTCCAAAATTTTAGAATTAATTTTTTCCCAGTTATTATACTATAATCAATAAAGTTTCTTTGAGTTGTTGTAAATATTTGATTTAGTTCTAATATTCCTAGTATTATTAATTTTGGATCCGGATCCAATTGAGTGCTGGTAACTATAGATATTATTCTAAAAGTATTTGCCCAGAATTTTTTAATTTTTATACAATTCGCAAACGTATGAGTTAAGTTAGCATCTAAATGTTGACATTTATCACATATAGGGGAAATATGTGGGAAGATTTTATTTAATTTTGTTTTAGAATAATGTAACCTATGTAGTACTTTGAATTGTATTAGAGAGTGTCTGGCATTTAATGAACATTGATGTATGTGTTGTAAACTTTCTTCCCAAGTATCTTTTGTTATTATTTGATTTAGTTCTTTTTCCCATGTTTGTCTGTGTAAATCCATCGATGGAATCTCGCTATCTAATAAAATATTATATATGTAAGATATTAATTTTTCTGTATTAGGGTGTTTATTCCAACAGTCATCAAGAATTTCTGAATTTCTAATTCTAAAGTTTTGAGTACTTGCTTTTACATAATCTCTAGGTTGAAGATATCTGAAAAAATCATTTGCTTGAAGTCCATAAGGCTGTTGCAGCTCCTGAAATGAAAGAAAAGTGCCTTCTTTGTAAAGTTGTCCCATCATTTTAATTCCATAATTTTTCCATTGTGTGAAACCTTTATCCAACCATGAGGGTTTAAATAAAAGGATTATTCACAATTGGATGAAAAAGTGATAAATTATCTAATTTTAATGTATTTTTTAATTGTTTCCAAATTCGCATAGCACTATATATTATTGGATTTTCCCTATACATTTTTTTGTTTAATTTAGAAGTAGCAAATAGTATCGAGCCGATTTCAAAAGGTAAACAATCTTCCTTTTTCATTTTTAACCAATCTGGTTGTTGATCTATTTCTTCCAACCAAAAATTCATATTTTTAATGTTAACTGCCCAAAAATAAAACAAAAATTTTGGTAGAACTAAACCTCCATTTATTTTTGATTTGCACAGATGTTTTTTGCTTATCCTATGATTCTTATAATCCCAGATAAAGTCACTGATAATGGAATCCAACTTTTTGAAAAAGTTTTTTGACAAGTATATCGGAATTGTTTGAAAAAGGTATAATATTTGTGGTAAAAAAATCATTTTTATGGCATTAATTTTACCAACCATTGAGATAGGAAGTGTTTTCCAGTACTGAATATTCTTATGTAGTTTATTCAGTAATGGGGGGAAATTTGATTTAAATAATGATGTGTATGTCTTAGTGACATAAATTCCTAGGTATTTGAATTTTTCATTTACTATTTTAAACGGGAATTGTTGTATATGTTTATTATGTTCCCTTATTGGCATAATTTCACTTTTATTCCAATTTATTCTGTATCCAGAGAGTGAACCAAATTGGGTTATTAGCTTTAATAAATTTGGAATACTAATTTCTGGTTTTGTAATATAAATTAATACATCATCTGCATATAGAGAAATTTTATTCACTGTGTCCTTTGTATTATACCCATATATTTCCAAGTGGGTCCTAACTCTTTCTGCGAGTGGCTCAATAGCAAGCGCAAATAATAGTGGAGACAACGGGCATCCTTGTCTGCAACCTCTAGATAGGTTAAATTTAGATGATAACCTTTGGTTTGTTAATATTCTAGCCGTTGGGTTGGTATATAACAGTTTTATCCATGCGCAGAATTTCTCGCCCAGTTGCAATTTTTCCATCACCGAAAATAAATAGCCATTCAACCTGATCAAAGGCTTTTTCGGCATCAAGTGAGATTATTGTTAGATCTTCATTAGTAATTCTGAGTATATTTAATTTAATTTATTTAATAATGGAGTAAAATTAGTGTTAAATAATGATTTATATCTTCTAGTAACTTGAATACCCAGATACTTGAATTTTTCCGTTGCAATTTTAAATGGAAATTTTAATAGGTGATTCGCTTTCTGCGGCTTTAGTGACATAATTTAACTTTTGTTCCAGTTTATTCTATATCCAGAAAAAGAACCAAATTCCTCTACTAAATTTAGTAAATTCGGGATACTCGTTTGTGAATTTATAATATATATAGTATATATAGTATATCATCCGCATATAATGAAATGTTGTTATTAGAGTCATTAGTATTATATCCCTGAATATTCGGATGCGTTCTTATCCTTTCAGCCAAAGGCTCTATCATAAGGGCAAATAGCAGGGGTGATAAAACACATCCCTGCCTATTGCCCCGTGATAATTGGAATTTTGGAGATAACATATTATTAGTTAATATTCTTGCCATCGGTTTATCATATAGTAATTTTACCCATCTAATAAAATTATCTCCCATATTAAATTTTTGGAGTACTATGTATAAATACTGCCACTCTACCTGATCAAATGCTTTCTCTGCATCCAAAGATATAACTGATGTCTTCCTTTTCCATTTTATGTGAATACATTATATTAAAAAGTCGTCTCAGATTATTAGATGATTGTCTTTTAGGTATAAACCCCATTTGGTCCGGGTTTATCAATTTATTAATATATTTACTCAATCTTCTTGCTAAAGTCTTTGCTAAAATTTTCTGATCTGTATTTAAAAGTGATATGGCTCTGTATGAGCCCAGATCTTCTAAATCTTTATCTTTTTTTGGTAAAAGCGTGATTGTAGATTCTGCTAGTGTTTCTGGAAATTTCTTTTCGGTAAAGGCATACGTGTATAATTTAAGTAATCGTGGGACCATTAACTCCTGAAATCTTTTATAAAATTCATTATTAAAACCGTCTGGTCCTGGCGTCTTCCCATTTTTCAGTTCTTTTATTGTTTCTCTTATTTCTTCACGTGATCTGAGCTCCTAATTCCTCTTGTTCTAAGATATCCAATTTTGGCAGATTACAATTATCTAAAAAATATATAATTAGTATAATATAGATAAATGTGAGGTTATCCACTTTGGCGGCAAAAACAAGGGGGCAGATTATTATCTCAATGGGGTTAGGTTAGGTAAGGGGGAGGTGCAGTGAGACCTGGGCGTCCTTGTACACCGGTCACTGAAAATTGGCTTACAGGTACAGCAGGCAGTGAAGAAAGCTAATGGAGCGTTGGCCTTCATAACAAGAGGATTTCAGTATAGGAGTAAAGAGGTTCTTCTGCAGTTGTTTAGGGCTCTGGTGAGACCACATCTGGAATATTGTGTGCAGTTTTGGTCTCCTAATTTGAGGAAGGACATCCTTGTGATTGAGGCAGTGCAGCGTAGGTTCACGAGATTGATCCCTGGGATGGCGGGACTGTCATATGAGAAAAGAATGAAAAGACTAGGCTTGTATTCACTGGAGTTTAGAAGGATGAGGGGGCCCTTATAGAAACATATAAAATTATAAAAGGACTGGACAAGCTAGATGCAGGAAAAATGTTCCCAATGTTGGGCGAGTCCAGAACCAGGGGCCACAGTCGTGGAATAAAGGGGAGGCCATTTAAGACTGAGGTGAGAAAAAACGTTTTCACCCAGAGAGTTGTGAATTTATGGAATTCCCTGCCACAGAGGGCAGTGGAGGACAAATCACTGGATGGATTTAAGAGAGAGTTAGATAGAGCTCTCGGTGCTAGAGTCGTGTCGGTGGGGGCGCTGCAAGCCGGCAGCCCTGTCAGCAGCGTGTCCATTTTTACCTACATTTTTTGTTTTTTTAGTATGTTTAAATGTATGTTTTTTAATGTCTTTCTGTGTGTTTTGTGTGGGGGGTGGTGTGGGGGGGTAAGGGGGAAACCGCTTCGGTCACCTCCTCCATGGAGAGGCGACTTTTTCCATGTCACCTCTCCCATGGCTTAACATCGAGGATTGGGCGGCCTTTCCCGGAGACGCGCCCGGGGCTTCAGCGGCGGGCATAGCGCGCCCCGGCGTGGAGCGGGCGAGCCCTCGCTGGGGTTCGCCGGTGGGGAGCACTCCGCTCCCTGGCCCACAGCAGCCGGCAGCCTGGGATCCCTCGTGGGGACCCGGGGGAAGAAGAGCTCCAACTGCCGGCCCGCGGCCTACTTCTATCACGGGCATGGCGGCGACTTACCAACAGGAGCGGCGTCCCTCGCGGTCTGCGGCGCTTCTGGCTGCGGCGCGAACGTTAAATCTTCGACCGCCGGCCTGCGGCCTACACCAGCCTGAAGCCGCGGTCTCTGGTGGGATAAAGTCCAGGTAAAGTTTCAGGACTTACCTGGACTTTACCTTGTCTGCACATCTGGACGCCCGCAGCGGCGACTGCGGAGGGTTGAGGTCCCGACCACGGGGGAAAATGAAGAGGACTGACCAAATTTTGTGCCTTCCACCACAGTGATGAATGCTGTGGTGGATGTTTGTGTTACATTTTTAGTGTGTTTTTGTGTGTTCTTTATCATTGTACCGCTGCTGGCAAATTTATTTCACTTGCATTTTATGTGCAATGTGACGAATAAAACTGATTGTGATTGTGCTTGTAGGGGCTAGTGGAGTCAAGGGATAGGGGGAGCAGGCAGGCACGGGTTATTGATAGGGGACGATCAGCCATGATCACAATGAATGGCGGTGCTGGCTCAAAGGGCCGAATAGCCTACTCCTGCACCTATTTTCTATGTTTCTATGTTTCTATGTAAGGAAAGGAAATCCTGCATCTCCAGTGGCATAAACTCAAGGTTATGTAAAATGGCTGGCTGACCTCTGAATCAGCCTATATATGGATCTTGTCTACAGGTCAGCTATCTTATATTTTTCTTAAATTATATTTAAGAAGTATATGGGTTCTGTTTTATAATTCTCCAAAGCTAGCTTGGTCAAGGTTAGCAACACAACAGCACAAGACATAGTGACTTTGCCTGATAATATCATAAATATCAAAATGTAAATTTCTCATTTTTGGGTGTATCAAAGTTTTACGAGTTTTGCATGATTTCCTTGAGGAGTGTATAACTGTGTTTTACCCTTGAGTGAGAATGTTATTGCTTTAACATGTGTGAATATCTGAGATTTAGCATATTGCGTGAGGTGCGGAAATTTGTGAGTGAATGTCACAGAAAAGAGGGTGTAGAGTGAGTGAGTTTAAAGACTGTTACTTGTCTGTGGAACCGGTTCTGGGTGAATGTTGAATTAATCCTATAATTCAGATCAAACAGGATGTCATTGAATGAGCATGCTCATTTACGTGATAAATCTTTGTAGAGTCTCATGTGTTTTGGAAGGTAGTGTCTCTTTAAGAAGTTGCAGCTGTGTGGGCATGAGCCGCCCCAACTTTCTCGGTCTTCTCAACTTTTATTAAACAGCAAACAGACTGTTCATTTTCTGTGGCTCAGCAAACAGACTGTTCATTTTCTTCGCAGCATAACCTGGCATTAGGATTGGTGACCTTGTCGGTATTTTAAGTTTGATTTCTTCCTATTTCTTACCTTTTGAATTGAATTCAAGAGAGATCTGAATTGCGCACTGGCCATGTGGAATTCAGATTGAGGTATTGGATGATAATTGGAAATGCCTTTATCTCGGAAAAAAATAATTGTTAATTTGAATTTGTGAATTTGGGGAGATAGATTGAAAGAATTGGGAATAATTTTTCAATTGTATTTGCTTTATAATGACCTATTTTTAAAGGGTCTGCCTTGTAAGCAGTTAAATAGTTTAAGTAAAGCCTTGACTGGGACTGGACAGGACCTTAGTGATGAATTAGTTACATATGCACAGCAATTGACCCGAACCTTGTTAGTCTTACAGAAACCACTGAACCAGAGAAATGCAGAAACCAATATCAGCTGACCATAACGGCAAATCCTTACAACCAGGAGATCACAAACTGATAAGAAATTGGGATCGAAATTGGGAGAAGGGTGGAAGGAGCCCTTCCCAGTACTATTGACTACAGCTACCTACAGTGAAGGTCGAAAATAATCCTCGTTGGATACACCTAACTTATTGCAAAAGAATTGGAAACTGGAAAAAGGAAGTATGAACTTGGATGTCCTCCTGCAAGACTGGAGTTAAAAGGAAACCATACAGAATTTTTTTTTAAAGCCCAGTATTTACAGTATCTTGTTAAAACCAGCCATGAACATAAGCAAACGCATTGCACTGAATTATATACGTGCCTCCCTAAACCCGGATACTTGGAACGAGTCTCCCCCTGGTTGAATAAACCTGAACAACTAACAGTAACTCCTTATTTGTTCTTTGGGGTCCCGGAATTAGGAATGAAACCAAAGGGATCGATTTGAGATGGGATACACCTCTGAGTCACACTGAATCGTAGCTACTAGACCTCCAGCAACAGCGAAAGAAATAGGAAAACTGATAAAATGGCTGAAGGACCAATAGAGAATTCATTTTTTAAAGTTGCCAATGACACAGAAGGATAGATCACATGGGTCAGAAAGGAATGGGACACTATGAAAAGCAACAGCTGCCTACTGAGGATCTGCCTAATGTGGCTCTGGTCCAAGTACCCTACGAACTATGGGCAAAGCATAAGTATCATGTGGGATGCGTGTATTCAGCCCCTGAACATAAACTGACTATAAAAAAGGGAGCTGCCTTGCGATGAATTAAAACAATATTGACTTGCTCCAGAGGCTGAAGAAGGGATAGCTATAGTCTTTATGATTGACATGATTGTCTTTATTGCAACGAGCACTATTAGTGAAAATGCAGTGTGTAATAGACCCCGAAAGTGGGAAGACGTAATGAATGGTGTTTTGTCTAAGACCTGAGAGCTATTAAAAATAGTTCTTTAGTACCTGATACCAATATTATTCTGTCATCTATAACGGCAGAAGCCGACACCTTTATAGTAATTGACCTATGTTCAGCCTTTTTCTCCATATCCTTGCATAGCCTATTGTTCCGTGACTTTGCCAGCAGTGGTGGAATAACATGCCAGCCTGCTTACGTGCTGTAATGGCAAGGGCTACTATGATAGAAGTATTAGCAGTGAACTAGCTGCTGTAACGTAAACAAGCTTCTTTATCTGATTAGGATGTTGGGTTTGTGCTATAACCCATTACGAGCTAAAGGACAGATTCAAACCAAATTCAATCAGACACATAATGCTTCTAGTTCATGGTATCTTGTAACATTTGAACTTATGGATGTTAATCTCTTAAAGAAGCTAAAAACTGATCTGCATGTCCCACAGTCATGGATAAATGGGGGAATTTGTATAAGAATTAATGCTTATAGCCTGAAACGTATGAATTCTAAATATTCCTCTTTATTTCTTATAAACTCTGCATAAAGATAGTTGACAGCTCCATTCTTATTTTACCCCTACCATTTTGTCATAAAATATGCTATTTACGTTTTTAATCTCACAACATGAATTTGACAAAAGTCTTCGACCAGGTTATTGTCATTGTCAAACTGCAAAAATTCTTGATAATCTTTGTACGTAATCATGTTAACTGTTTTACGACTATTGTATATTAAAAAACTTTCTTACTATAAAATAAGTATTGATCATAAAGATCAACAAAGAGGAACCCGGGTACACAAAAATGCTGGAGAAACTCAGCGGGTGCAGCATCTATGGAGCGAAGGAAATAGGCAACGTTTTGGGCCGAAACCCTTCTTCAGACTGCTCTATTATAATTTGTATATTATAAAGAGGAACCTGTATTATAATAAGACAAGTATTGTTAACTGCTTGCGACCATTATATACCTACCGAGGATTGTGAATGGATTACAAAATGGATTCAACTGTAAAACTAGAAGCAAAGACAGGCTTTCACCTTTCCCCTATTATACTAGCAAAGCTAGCAGAAAATGCCTTCACCTTTCTCCCATTACACTAGCAAGCCTACAGCACTATAACACTCGATGTTTTTGCACTATAATATATTAGAGGAATGTTCAGACACGGTTCTTTCCCTCCGCTCTACAGTTTGCAAAGTACTTAAACAATAGATCAACAAGGTAAAAAAAACAAGAATGCTTGATCCGCAGAAAGATAGCTGCCTCGGAAGAACCTGTCAATCTTAGCAGGCCTGAGGCTGTACGATGCTCTGAAAGATAAAGTGGTGCGGAATCACTGATTATTGGGGTATAAATATATCTGTTTGAACATTACCTCTGTGTGTGGGGATAGAGTTGCTCTGTACAGTCTGTATCTACATACTGTAAGAGTTACTACCATACCCGCCTGGCGAAATAAAGATTTTACTAATTGATTACTGATTTTATTGCGTTTTCGTCTGTTTGAAGTGAAACGAACCTTAACATCAGCACTCCCAAGTCCCTTTGCTTCTCCGATTTCTGGATTCTCTCTCCATTTAGAAAATAATCTACGTCTTTATTCTTATTACCAAAATGAATGACTCTGCACTGAATTTCATCAGCCACTTCTCTGCCATTCTCCTAACCTGTCCAAGTCCTTCTGCAGTGTCCTTGCACGTAAGGTCACCGGGTCATAGGGCTTGACGCACGGAGCCGCTCAATCCATCAGGAAGACATCCGTCACTTCCGGTATATGTTATTAATACAAGAAACGTGTACTTTCCTACCTGTTTAAAACCGCCAAAATGGTGCATTTTTTCGCTGTAAAAAATTGTGGAAGTCGGGGTAAGTGTGAGAGACATGTACCCAACTTCAGAATTCCAAAAGTGAAGCGAAATGAAGGTAAAGAGAAGCGAGAGCTGAAGGGACAACAACAGCTAAAGTGCTTGGCGAACATTGGCCGTGCAGATATCGGAATTGAAAATATCGGGATTTATCGCGTTTGTTCGCTGCATTTCATTAACGGTAAGGCATTATTTGGTTTTTTTCTTGATTTCTTTGGTATCTAAAAAGTCTCAGAAGTGATAAATCTGGTTGTAAATTTTGCTTCAGAGGCGTTTTATTTTTGTATGTAAAAACCCACGAGAACCAGGGGCGCTTTTAAAATTTTACAGCCAGATTTATCCCTTCTGAAACTTTTTAGATGCCAAAGGAATCAAGAAAAAACACAAATAATGCCTTAGTTGATGAAATGCAGTGAGCAAACGGCCAATGTTCGCCAAGCACTCTGGCTGTTGTTCCTTTCAGCTCTCGCTTCAATCTACCGTCATTTCTCCTCACTTTTTGAATTCTGAAGTTGGCTAAATGTCTCTCACGCTTATCCCGATTTCCATAATTATTTACAGCGCAAAAATTGACCATTTCGGCGGGTTTTAACGGGCCCGCTACGCTGGAAACAATTGTAAGTGCCTACCTGCAGTTCATCGCGTGTAATCCATTTGGCGTAGCGTAGCAACACTACGGTTCATGGGGTCGTGACCCGACTGCCGTGAAACCTCCCTATACTGCCACCTATCTTAGTATCATCTGCAAACTTGGCCACAAAGCCTTCAATCCCCTTATCCAAAGCATTAATATACAACGTGAAGAGAGGCGGCCCCAGCACCGACCCTTGCAGAACTCCACTAGTCACTGGCAGCCTACCATAAAAAGCGCCTAATCTTTGAAATGTTATATGCCTTCTCTTTTGCTTTTATATTGCCCTTGACCTCCCTTGTCAGCCACTCCTCATGGAATATTTTTTCCTCTTTGGAATGAAATGATCCTGCATCTTCCGAATTATCCGCAGAAATTCCCGCCATTGCTGTTCTACTTTTATTCCCACTAAAGCCCCTTTCCAATCAATTTTTGCCAGTTCCTCCATCATGCCTCGGTAGTCCCCTTTGCTCAGCTGTACTACCAATACATCCGATTTCACCTTCTCCCTTTCAATTTGTAGGTTAAATCTTATCATATTGTGGTCACTACGTCCTAGTGGGGTTCCTTTGCCTCAAGTTCTAATATTAAATCTGGTTTATTACACAACACTAAATCTAGAATTGCCTTATCCCTACAACAAGCTACTCTAAGAAGCTATCTCGGAGGCACTCTACAAATTCTCTCTCTTGGGGTTCAGTCTACCAGTGATTCTCCCAGTCTACCTGGATATTGAAATCTTCCATGACCACCGGAGCTTTGCCTTTGGTACACGCCAATTTTATTTCCTGATGCAAATTGTATCCTATATACCTGGCTACTGTTTGAGGGCCTGTAAATAACTCCCTTTAGAGTATTTTTACCCTTGTAGTTTTTCAGCCCTACCCACAGGGACTCTACATCTTCTGATCCTATGTCACCCTTTACTAAGGACTGAATTTCATTCCTTACCAGCTCACCTGTCTGTCCTTGCGATAGGATGTGCAGCCTTGAATATTTAGCTCCCAGTTCCGATCCTCTTGTAGCCACATCTCCCTAATGCCTACAACATCATACCTGCCAATTTCCAACTGTGCTACAAGCTCATCCACTTTGTTCCTTATGCTATGTGCATTCAAATTTAATACCTTTATTTCGGTGTTGACCACCCCTCCTCTCACAACCATCCCGATTTTACCCCTTAATCTCTTCCCCCTTTTAAAACTTTCTGTCCTGTTATTTCTGGAGACTTCCGTGGCCTTTCCTGCACTCTCTTTCCCATTAACTCCACGCATACACTTCCACCTTGTTGACCCCCTCCCCCACTGTTTACCTTAAACCCACCTGTGTAGCACTAGCAAACCTACAAGGCAGAATGTTGGTCCCTCTCCAGTTAAGGTGCAACCCGTCCCTTTTGTACAGGTCACCCCTGACCCAGAAGAGATCCCATTAGTCCAGGAATCTAAATCCCTACCCCTGCACCAACACCTCAGCCACACATTCAGTTCCCCTATCATTCTGTTCTTACCATCACTAGCACGAGGGTTTCTGATGATACCGGCTGCCTTTTTGAGGCAGCGATTCATGTAGATCCCTTCCATGGTGGGGAGGTCAGAACCCGTGATGGACTGGGCAGTGTTCACCACTTTTTGCAGTCTTCTTCGCTCCTGGGCATTTGAGTTGCTGAACCAGGCCGTGATGCAACCAGTCAATATGCTATCTACTGTATACTACCTGTAGAAGTTCAAGAAATCCTTTCTGTATCTGTGGAGGTGTCATCGCCAATCAACTGGACTCTTGACAACTTGCATTTGTTTCCCAGTCAGCACAGTCCCATTTACCTACTGCTCTAAACTCTCGCTCAGAACTGTTAGATTTTTGTTACTGATTTTGACCATTCTCTATCAGCATATGAAATTACCAATCTGGATATTTCCTGGTAAGTGTTAATAACCAATAAAAACGACATTATAATATTCAATCCTTATAGTATTAGCAAACAATAGAAGCTACCTGCTATTTCATTTTTATTTTCTCTGTTCGGAAGAGGCCGGCTACACAATAGTCTTGGACCACAGGTTGTTGTTCTGTGGTTAGGTTGATAAAGTTGGCGATATATTAATCTGATGACCGTTTGTTTGTAAGCTGTCAATATAGGCAGACTTTGATCGTGTTAATACTATGTATGTTTATTTTCTGAATAAAGGTATTTGTATAATTAAAAAAATAAAAAATGATGCGGCGCTCCCTCAGTATCGCCCCTCCCACAGCACGGCGCTCCCCCCGTACCCTCGGCCCTTTCCTACAGCGCGGCATTCTTACAGTACCCTCTACTCCCACAGTGAGGCGCTCCCTCAGTGGGATAAAGATAGAATTGAGAATTGTGAAGGCGGGGGAAGTAATATGGCGGAAGGTTGTGGGGCGATTGAGAATCCAGATGGGGCACAGGGGAGGGGAAGGGTTTGTTTGTACGTTAGTTAGCCAGAATTAACACTTGAATTAATGAAAGGCCATGCCTGGAAAGTTTGTCTACAGAGTAGCCTTAACAATTCAACAAGATAAACATGGGAACAAAAGATTTCTGACCCAACCAATTAGGCAGAGGTTGTGTGTGCTTTGTAAGTGCATACACTTTATTTAATAATATAGAATTTATGGAATATTTTCAAATGCGGTCACACTCGTAGAGTCATACGTCGTCTGACTCGGTTGGATTGCAGAGAGCCGGACAGTAAACAACAGCTCGCACTCCCCGGCTCACTCACCGGGAGGTGTTCACCCCTCCACCTCCCCGACCCTCCAGCTCTTGAAAGCCGTGTCCTGCAGCCGACACAGTCTACAAATGCCCCGCTTGAACCCAAAACAGGCACCACATTGACCAAAGGCTGCTGTGTATAGAAATTGTAAAAGTTCCGATAAATACCTTGTGTAAATGGTTAACCTTAGAGTAAAAAGATTTGGGTTAGGAAACAGGATTGTAAGATTGCTCGATTCAGCCACCCAATGCAAATCATTTTCACTATTAAATTTTATAAATGCAATTTTTCTTTCAAAATAGCATTGGAATGTGTGTGCATGCGTAGCAAGATATCATATTAATTGTGGAAACTAACTAATTATCAATTAAAGCTCAACGCTACTTATTCATGCAATCGTACATCTGTCTCCAGAGACCCCTGGAGTTCGCGCGCCTCAGAAAGGGGAGGGATAGAGGGTCACAGATATTTGTAAGGCCGACGGGATCAGATGGAAATGTTGGAATGAAGGGAACTTTAAACGTTAATAACAGGTCCTCTAGGAGTGAGTTACAGGCTGGGATCCAACCAAGAGGGTTCAGAGTGTTAAATAACAGATATTCAGGAATATTATAGGCTGGAATCTAATAGTGGGTTCCAGGCTAGAAACCAATCAAGTTTAGCAGGTATAACAGACTCCTGAGATCACGAGAGTGTAAAATTTAAATCAATGGATCAGTGTTAGCATTCGGAGGAACATATCCAGATGAGATATCTAGGGTCCGAAGAAGGGTTTCGGCCCGAAACGTTGCCTATTTCCTTCGCTCCATAGATGCTGCTGCACCCGCTGAGTTTCTCCAGCATTTTTGTGTACCTGAGATATCTAGGCTTCCTTCAGCCCACCCATTCCATGCGGACCCATAGAACCGTTCTCGTTTCCTCATTCACTCTCCACACGACGGGCAATTTACAGAGGGCCAATTAACCTACACCTTTGGGATGTGAGTTGAAACCGGAGGCACCCGGAGGAAACCTCTTGCGTTCACAGGGAGAACGTGCAAACTCCACACAGACAGCACCAGAGGTCAGGATTGAACCCGGGTCTCTGTAGCTGTGAGGTAGCAGCTTTACTGAAAGGTCGAGTTTTCTGTGGACGATGACATGTAGCCAGGAGCAAGTTTACGACTGGAGTCAAATTAAGGGTTCATGAAGTTTGTATATAGAATAACCAATACTATGTGAGTTAATGGATGGAAATAATTGAGGGGTTTGGAGGGTTTCCATCTTGCCTCACAGACACTGATGAGCAATCTAATCCAGAGGTACTAGAGGGTTGGTATAACGCATTAGATTCCAGAGTGAGTTATAGAAGTATAGCATGTTGACAGATGGAATAAAAACTATCCAAGAGTTGTGGGTTGTTATCTACTTTTATTTATTGCGTGGGCCAGCATGTTGACAGATGGAATAAAAACTATCCAAGAGTTGTGGGTTGTTATCTACTTTTTGGGTTCAGGGGATGCAGATATTTCTATTTAGAGGACATGATATAGACAGGGGAATGGGGTTGAGAGGGTAAATTAGATCAGCCATGATCGAATGGCAGACTCGATGGGCCAAATGGCCTAATTCAGCTCCTATATCTTACGATCAAATTTCTGGCTAGAATCTAATTGTGGAGCATGTGGATCTGTATTGAAGATTGCCAGGTGTGTGTTTTAGGATGGAATTTAATCCAGGTGGTTAAGTTACAAATCCCTGATAGACCGTGGGCCGAGGTGCTTTGTCGTTTCATTTCGTGACCCAAATCACGTATCTACCTGTATTTATAACACATTATGTAAAAATATTATAAAAATCATACCTGAAACTCATCAAGAACAAAACCATATATAACCATAACAGCACGGAAACAGGCCATCTCGGCCCTTCAAGTCCGTGCCGAACATTTAAAAATTGTTTTATTTTTTTAAAAATAAAAATAAATACTTCCCCCTAGTCCCATCTACCTGCACTCAGACCATAACCCTCCATTCCTTCCCCGTCCATATACCCATCCAATATATTTTTAAAGGATAACATCGAACCTGCCTCCACCACTTCCACTGGAAGCTCATTCCACACAGCTACCACTCTCTGAGTAAAGAAGTTCCCCCTAATGTTCCCCCTAAACTTCTGTCCCTTAATTCTCAAGTCATGTCCCCTTGTTTGAATCTTCCCTACTCTCAATGGGGAAAAGCTTATCCACGTCCACTCTGTCTAACCCGCTCATAATTTTAATGACCTCTATGAAGTCCCCTCTTAACCTTCTGCGCTCCAAAGAATAAAGACCTAACTTGTTCAACCTTTCTCTGTAACTTAGTTGCTGAAACCCAGGCAACATTCCAGTAAATCTCCTCTGTACTCTCTCTATTTTGTTGACATCCTTCCTATAATTAGGCGAACAAAATTGTACTCCATACTCCAGAATTGACCTCACCAATGCCTTGTACAATTTTAACATTACATCCCAACTTCTATATTCGATGCTCTGATGTATAAAGGCCAGCACACCAAAAGCTTTCTTTACCACCCTATCTACATGAGATTCCACCTTCAGGGAACTATGCACAGTTATTCCTAGATCCCTCTGTTCAACTGCATTCCTCAATTCGCTACCATTTACCGTGTACGTCCTATTTTGATTTGTCCTGCCGAGATGTAGCACCTCACATTTGTCAGCATTAAACTCCATCTGCCATCTTTCAGCCCACTCTTCCAAATGGCCTAAATCTCTCTGTAGACTTTGAAAATCTACTTCATTATCCACAACACCACCTATCTTAGTATCATCTGCATACTTACTAATCCAATTTTCCACACCTTCATCCAGATCATTGATGTACATAACAAACAACAGTGGACCCAACACAGACCCCTGAGGCACCCCACTAGTCACCGGCCTCCAACCTGACAAACAGCCATCCACCATTACTCTCTGGCATCTCCCATTCAGCCACTGTTGAATCCATCTTGCTACTCCACCATTAATACCCAACAATTGAATCTTCTTAACCAACCTTCCATGAGGAACCTTGTCAAAGGCCTTACTGAAGTCCATATAGACAACATCCACTGCTTTACCCTCATCAATTTCCCTAGTAACCTCTTCGAAAAATTCAAGAAGATTAGTCAAGCATGACCTTCCAGGCACAAATCCATGTTGACTGTTCCTAATCAGACCCTGCTTATCCAGATGCTTATATATATTATCTTTAAGTATCCTTTCCATTAATTTGCCCACCGCTGACGTCTGCACATATTTTTAAAATATGATAAAAACCTCCAATTTCCAAGTAGTAATTGACCAATCACGCACTTTGCTTCATGCTAGCGAGGCAGCGAGCACTCTGGGATCATGGCTGCGTCCTAATAACATCAAAACAATAGCAAGGTTTCGAAGGAATAAAGGTAATGCTAACCTTGCTGATCATTTTGTTTTACAACTGATTTATCTTTGTAAAGTTATGATGTTGTGAACTGTGAAATAAAAATAACTAAAAATGTGGAGCTAGAGTTAGGATTAGGGTTAGGTGGACGCGCTGAGCGGCCACAAATATGGAGCCCGCAGACTGTCCCAAAGCGGCTCCAGCTCCAGCCGTGGGCAGCTCTGGAATGGGGGTGAGTTAGGGTTAGGCATTTTCCTCTCTGTGGAAGATAGCTTAGCCTTCCCCCAGCCTGGCACTGCCCGTCCCACTATGGCCGTGACCTAACTGCCCACTGGCAGTCAGTCGGGTTCAATAAACTGGGGAACGCACACCCATTAATTAGGCGGGTTCAGGAGCCGGTGAGACCCGGGACCTCTGCGGCAGTCTCACTCACTGTACACCTCGTCAGACTTACAATTATATTATTTTCATCATTATATATATTAGTTTTATAATTATATATAACCTATTATATTCACGTCATATATACACACCATATATATTCATATATATATATGGTATAATATGATTTAAATAGCATGGAATTATGCTCCCCATTGAGTAATATGAGCATTGAAGCACGAGATGGCGCTGTTACTTTTTCAATCAAATTTTCTAATTAGCTTAATTAATTAAATTTTGGCACTGGCAAATATTGGTCAAATAGAAACGAGCCAGATACAATCAGGTAGTTGTTGTTACTACCACTGAGCAGCCCTATCCTGGAGCCTACCAGAGTGTCAAAGCCAAGACCACCAAGCTTCCAAGACTAAAGCAAGACCAGTATTTGGAATGCACTCATCCCACCTCACGACATCCCATGGCTATGTACAGCCAGTGGATGCCATAGTCAGATGGACAGCACGGAAGCAGGCCCTTCGGCCTGTCTCATCCATGCCGACCAAGACACCCAACTAGACTGGCCCCGGCTACAAGGAGAGGTTGGGCAAATTTGGATTGCTTTCTCTGGAGCTGAGGGGAAACCCGATAGAGAAGTATATAAAATTATGAGGCATAGACAAGGTAGAGTCAGAACCTTCCTCCGCAGGGTGGAAATGTTCAATGCTAGAGCACACAGCTTTAAGGTGAGAGAGGCAAAGTTTAAAGATGTGTGGGGCCAGTTTATTTTTATACAGAGAGTGGTGGGTGCCTGTGGTGGTGGTGGAGGCAGGTACGATAGCAGCATTTAAGAGGCATTTAGATAGGCACATGGATATGCTGGGAATGGAGGGATATGGATCGTGCAAGCAGAGGTTAGTTTAATGGCATCATGTTGGCCGAAGGACCTGTTCCTATGTTCTATTTGTCTACGTTTGACCCGTAACCCTCTCTTAAAATGTTTTTGTTTTTAATGTGAGATCTCCTTAAAATGTCGGCACCATTGTAATGTAGGAATACAAAAGCACTGCAACAACGGTGTTAACAGCCAGGCTGTTGGTGTATGGATGGTGATCAAAGGGCAGGTGTACTCCTGCCCATCTTCAGTGCAGTGGGAGGGGAGTGGAGCAGAGCAGCCGTGAGGGGGGTGGGGAGGGTCAGTTTTATGTCTGCACTGCCCTGCATTCCACATACTCGGGACTGCAGTGTTCAGAGTAAAACTGAGATAAATTAAAATGGCCCAGTCACTGTGAAACATTGCTCCTGAACTGGAAATCAAACCCAGAGTCGTACAACCACGCCCAGCCTGCCTGAGATGGGATTGACTCAGATCGAGTATCTTCACTAGGGAGTGAAGTCAGTCAAGGCAGGGCACTGGGATATGAAGAGTGTAGCTATTCAGAGAGCCAGAAAAAAAC
>JAXLNO010005516.1:182729-220610 GCA_038087875.1 Malacoraja senta | reverse complement strand
CAGTGTCTTCCCCCGGAAGGAGTAGCTGTCAGCCACCTGTTGGCGTGACAAGTGTGCGGTGTTGCTGGTGCAGTGCGCCGTTGGAAGGGACAGTGGGGGGCAGAGAGAAGGTGCTTGCCTGGACTGCAGGTTCTTGATCCTGGACAGCATGTCCAAGTGTCCAGCCGAGTACTGCTCAATCACATCCATCACATCGTACGGCCGCAAGCTCTCCTTGAATTTCCGCTTGGAAACCAGGAACCTCATGATACTGCAACGGAAGAGAGACAAAGCAAGACCTGGAGACCCAACAGAATGGGGAATGCTGGGTCTGCAAGGAGCTATGGTGGGCAATTCTACCCTTCCTTTGGCCTCTGCCAGACACCCAACTCAATGGGTCAATGGTACTTTTTGTCACATGTACCGAGGTACAGTGAAATTCATCTTTGTGTCCAGTTCAGTACAAGTATCACCATTCAAGAGCACTTAGATACATCTTAGATTAGCATCTGAGATATAGTACAAGTGTATAGCAGTAGTACACTGAGACAGTGTACAGAGTGGCGAGATTCGGCACCATTTTCAAGACCCAGTTGTCACAGGTATATGTTATAGAACTTTATAACTATTTGGCAATGAAAGGCGGCGTACAGTTACGGCCTACAGGGGAGGGGGGCTGGGCAATGGTTGAGTGTGGGGGCTTGCTTGGACTTCCAAAACCAATTATCACCCCACACCCTTTCCCCACCCAGCACAAATACAACTGACCCATATGCCCCCACCCTCCTCCTTCCAAATTCCACCTGCTTTGGTCAAGAGCAACAGAGGGTCACCATGTTGGGGCTTCTGACCCATCCTCCACAAGACCCACCCCCAGACCCAACCCCCCAGACCCATCCCCCCAGACCCTCCAGCCAGACCCACCCCCCAGACCCACCCACACCAGACCCACCCACACGACCCACCCCCAGACCCACCCCCCCAGACCCATCCCCCCAGATCCTCCAGCCAGACCCACCCCCAGCAGACCCACCCCCCAGACCCAACCACCCACACCAGACCCACCCACACCAGACCCACCCACCCACACCAGACCCACCCCTCAGACCCACCCCCCCAGACCCACCCCCGGACCCACCAACACCAGACCCACCCCCCAGACCCACCCACACCAGACCCACCCCCAGACCCACGCCCCAGACCCACCCACACCAGACCCACCCCCCGAACCCACCCACACCAGACCCACCCCCAGACCCACGCCCCAGACCCACCCACACCAGACCCACCCCCCGAACCCACCCCCCAGACCCACCCACACCAGACCCACCCCTGACCCACCCACACCAGACCCACCCCCAGACCCACCCACACCAGACCCACCCAGACCCTCCAGCCAGACCCACACCCATCCAGACCCACCCCGCAAACCTCCCCCAGACCCACCCACCCCACCACGACCCACCCACCCCCCAGACCTCCCTCAGACCCACCCCCCCTGACCCATCCCCCAAATCTCCCCCAGACCCATCCCCCCCCAGACCCAGCCACTCCAGACCCACCCCCACCTCCCAGCAGTAGGTCAAAATGGACTCCAGGTCTTACCACAAGGCTCTGATGGACACCTTCAGCCCGGGCGTCAGGTCGTCCGAGACAAACTCGCACTGGTAGCTCCTGTTGTCCGGGATGAGTTCATCGGGCAGACTGCCCTGGTCTGAAAGAGAGACAGCACGACCATGGGAAACACCGGATGGGAAACACCAGAGGGGAGGGGTCTCGGGGACCAGTGTCCAGTGACAGCCGCTCCTCATCAGCATCACTCTCCATCCACAACATTGCCGCCCCAACAGATGGCCATTCAGCCCATCGAGCTTGTTCTATACCCGGGTGTCTCCACATCTTGCTTGTTCTTGCTTCCCTTCCGATACCTGCAGTCCCAAAAAGGGTCTTGACCCGAAACGTCACCTATTCCTTTTCTCCAGAGATGCTGCCTGTCCTGCTGAGTTACTCCAGCATTTTGTGTCTATCTCCATCCCAAATCCTTCTGTCCCTTAGTGCAGCCCCTCCCACAGTGCGGCCCCTCCCACAGTGCGGCCCCTCCCACAGTGCAGCCCCTCCCTCATTGCCGACCCTCCCGCAGTGCGGCCCCTCCCTGATTGCCACCCCTCCCACAGTGCAGCCCCTCCCACAGTGCAGCCCCTCCCACAGTGCGGCCCCTCCCACAGTGCGGCCCCTCCCACAGTGCAGCCCCTCCCACAGTGCGGCCACTCCCACAGTGCAGCCCCTCCCTCATTGTCGCCCCTCCCACTGTGAGGCCCCTCCCACAGTGCAGCCCCTCCCACCGCACAGCCCCTCCCACAGTGCAGCCCCTCCCTCATTGCCGACCCTCCCACAGTGCAGCCCCTCCCGCAGTGCAGCCCCTCCCTCATTGCCGCCCCTCCCACAGTGCAGCCCCTCCCACAGTGCAGCCCCTCCCACAGTGCGGCCCCTCCCACAGTGCAGCCCCTCCCACAGTGCAGCCCCTCCCTCATTGTCGCCCCTCCCACTGTGCGGCCCCTCCCACAGTGCAGCCCCTCCCACCGCGCAGCCCCTCCCACAGTGCAGCCCCTCCCTCATTGCCGACCCTCCCACAGTGCGGCCCCTCCCGCAGTGCAGCCCCTCCCTCATTGCCGCCCCTCCCACAGTGCGGCCCCTCCCACAGTGCGGCCCCTCCCGCAGTGCAGCCCCATCCTCATTGCCGCCCCTCCCACAGTGCGGCCCCTCCCACAGTGCGGCCCCTCCCACCGTGTAGCCCCTCCCACCGCGCAGCCCCATCCCACAGTGCAGCCCCTCCCTCATTGCCGACCCTCCCACAGTGCGGCCCCTCCCGCAGTGCAGCCCCTCCCTCATTGCCGCCCCTCCCACAGTGCAGCCCCTCCCTCATTGCCGCCCCTCCCACAGTGCGGCCCCTCCCACAGTGCAGCCCCTCCCACAGTGCGGCCCCTCCCACAGTGCAGCCCCTCCCACAATGTGGCCCCTCCCACAGTGCGGCCCCTTCACATTGTCACCCCTACACGTGTCCACACACCCTCGGAGTTCTGCCGTGACGCTGCTCCCTTCAACCGGAAGGCGTGCCGGAAGCGGCTCCTGTCGGTGAAGCTCCAGGTCTTCTGTACCTTGTCGGGGCTCTCCTCAATGTGGTCGGCGCTGGGCGAGCGCCGCACCTCACCCTGCTCTGGACCGTTGCCTCTGGCGCCAGGACCCTTGGGACTGGAGAAACGCTCCCTCAGGCTCACCTTGCTGCTGCGGAGATATGGGAGAGTTAGCACCGGGTAGCATGTCCCGGTATCACACCGTCCCGGTGTCACAACATAGCCTGCCAATACACCATGGCCCGGCAACGAACCGTGGCCCAATGCAAGTGGAGCACCATCTTGGCCACACATCCTCCAGCAACGCACAAGGTCCCAACGCTGAGACCACTGAGGCAAAGCATCGAGGGGTCATTGCCTCAACCTGGAACAGCCATATCAAAGCAATGGCCAAGAAAGCACATCTACACCTCTACTCCCTTAGAAGGCTTCACATGTTCCCAACTCTCACCAACTTCTACAGATGCTCCAGAGAAAGCATGTTATTGGGATGTTTCACAGCATGGTTTGAGATCAGCTCCAACCAAGACCGCATAAAATTTCAGAGAATTGTAACTTTGTACAATTGTACCTCTGTATATCAGGCAAGAAGTACAGAAATGTGAAAATGCACACCTCCAGATTCAGAAAGTGTCTCCCCGGCTGTAATCAGGCAACTGATCCATCCTATCAGCAACTAGAGAGTGGTCCAGACCCATCTACCTCATCCCTTGGACTATCTTTAATTGGAGTTGACTGGACTTTATTTTGCATTAAACATTATTCCCTTTATCCTGTATCTGTACATTGTGGATGGCTCGATTGTGGATGGCTGACTGGTTAGCACACAACAAAAAGCTTGGTTCTCATGACAATAAACTAAACTGTAATAAACGATTGCCCTGGCTACACTTCACGTTGCTTCAACCCGATACTGCACCGCATCACAACGGCATGGGAGTTTCACCCAGACTACACACCAGCTCACAACACCAAGAAAGCACCGCCCAACATCACTCCATGCTGACACCAAGTCCTGGTGATAATTCCATCCAAACATCACCCCTGCAACGCACCACAGAGGAAGCACCATGCCGCCAACACACCACGTCCCAACACATCTCCCGATACAGAGCACATCCTGTGCCAACCACACACCACCCGTCTCAGATACCACCCCCCCCCCCCCACCCACCACCCCACCTCAGCAGCAAACAACACCAACACGGCAATGCTCTGTGTTCCAACATCAGGTCAGCACCGTCCCAGCAATGCACAGTGTCCCAACACAGAGAGAGCACCATCCTGGCAAAGCACAGCGTCCAAACACCAAGACATGCTGCAGAACTCAACATTGACTCACACTGGCAGAGCCTTCCTCTCGGCCCCCACTCCCCGCTGATCCCTGCCCACCACACACACAATGCTGCAACAGCAGGAGGTCCTTGTCCTCCCGTTCCTTCTTTCCCAATGGGATGTGGCGCCCAGACACCCGCTGTAGTGATGTTGTCTCAGAGATCAGGCAAGTGGACAAAGTGGACTACCCTCTGACAGACCACAGACCCTCTCCAGAGGCTCTGACCAACGCCACCAGTGATGTACACAACTTAAACCGGGAGGTTTGTCCTTGTTCTCACATGAACCTAGGTCTGATGCTTCACCAGCCCTTGGTTGCTCTCCAGTCAAACTCCCAAAGATCCCTGAGCTCCCCTGCCTGCACACTGGTCACACCACAAGTCCTGCACCTCTCCCCTCCCCCTTCCCTAAGCTGCTCAACAAGTGTATGTTGGAGTGGAACTTCTGCTATGCTTCTTCCCCTCTGTCATCAGCTTCTGAACGGTCCTTCCATAAACTAGGGTACTGTCTGATTCACCTCTACCCCATTGCGGACATTGGACTATGTCCCTGGACTGCTGCACCACAATGCTGAGAACTATATTCTGCACTCTGTATCTTCCCCTTGGCTCGAACTATTGTACTTGAGTTTGACAATTGCATTCCTGTATGGTATTATCTGATCTGTTTCACTAGCAAAGCAAAGCAAAGCTTTTCACTGTATCTTGGTACATGTGACAATAACCTGAACCTAAAGGGACCGTGTTTTTACTGACTGCAGCCGTCTTGTCCACAGAATCTCCTCCCAGAGTGGATACACATTCTGGGCCACATTCACCCACCTCCCCACAAGCAACAGGGACGTTGTTTTCCTTGGGATGACGATCAAACACAAAGCAAGACACTCAGCAGGTCAGGCAACATCTCTGGAGAACATGGATAGGTGATATTTCAGTTTGAGACCCTTCTTCAAATCCGACCTGAAATGTCGCCAATCCATGTCCTCCAGAGATGCTGCCTGGCCCGTTGAGTTACTCCAGCACTTTGCATCTTTAAAAATAAATCAGCATCTGCAGTTCCTGTTTCTACATAGAGTACAAAGACTCTTGGTGTTTATATCATCACCTTATGTCCACAAGAAAACTACAAGGTAAGCTCTCACCCCCGTCACTCCGCCATGCATCAGGTCTCCTGCACTTTCACCCATACTTCACCACCCTCACTCTATGGGCTGGGGAACTCCTACTCACACTGGGTTTCTCCATCAACTCAGTATATAACCATATAACCATTACAGCACGGAAACAGGCCCTTCAAGTCCGTGCCGAACATTTTTTTTTTTTTTAATTATTTTTTATTTTTTTATTTTTAATAAATACTTCCCCCTAGTCCCATCTACCTGCACTCAGACCATAACCCTCCATTCCTTTACCGTCCATATACCCATCCAATCTATTTTTAAAGGATAAAATCGAACCAGCCTCCACCACTTCCAATGGAAGCTCATTCCACACAGCTACCACTCTCTGAGTAAAGAAGTTCTCCCTAATGTTACCCCTAAACTTCTGTCCCTTAATTCTCAAGTCATGTCCCCTTGTTTGAATCTTCCCTACTCTCAATGGAAAAAGCTTATCCACGTCAACTCTGTCTAACCCGCTCATAATTTTAAAGACCTCTATCAAGTCCCCTCTTAACCTTCTGCGCTCCAAAGAATAAAGACCTAACTTGTTCAACCTTTCTCTGTAACTTAGTTGCTGAAACCCAGGCAACATTCTAGTAAACCCAGGCAACATTCTAGTAAATGTCTGACCACTGACTACAACCACCAAGCAGACAGGTACTGTTCCACCAAAGCCCCAGCGACAGCATGAAATCAGACTGCCCACATTGTAATATGGCCCTGCTGTGCTGCAGAGATTTGTGTGTTGCCCGGTCCACACTGGGAATGAAAATCCACTTGACATTTAGCACGACAGGTTGTGTGGTGGGATCAAGTAACCTTCCCCATTTGCAGAAACAGGCCTTGGGTTCCAACGGGCACGGTCTCCTTTATGGGGGAGCTCTCTATCGAAGTACAACATGCTGGCTTCCCATGCAGAGAGAGAGACCGGGAGCATGCAAACATAACGCAGGGGGGCATGGCGCGAGCGGGCGGGGAATTGGGGGCAGAGGGGGAGGCTGAGAAAGAGCGGGCAGACTGTTTGAGAGAGTCGTACAGACAAGGCACGACCAGTCATACAGATACATGCAAGGAATTATCAGTGCCAGAAATAAACTGAGTCCTTGTCATCAGAGTCACTTCCCGAAGGATGTTACGGTGACAAATTAAACACTAGTATAGAGCGGGAGAGACTAAATAATGATCACCCTCTGGGAGCTATGGTGAGCGTGTGACAGCAACTGACACTTAAAGACACCTTTTCACCATTTATAATGTATATGGACTTTGTATAATTTATTCCCCCTGCAATCTCTCTTTCTAGTGTTACTCCTGCTACTACTAACAGGGAGTGATTCTAACATCTCCCAGATTCCTCCAAGGATAACGTGCAAACACCTTTACCATTGACTGTTTCTCCTGACAGCACAGTGGCGCAGCGGGTAGAGCCGCTGTCTCACAGCGTCAGAGACCCGGGATCGATCCAGACCTCGGGTGCTGTCTGTCTGTGCAGAGTTTGCACGTTCTCCTTGTGACTGCATGCGTTTCCTCCGGGTACTCCAGTTTCCCAAAGACGTGCGGGTTTGTAGGTTAATTGGTCTCTGTAAATTGCCTCTAGTGTGCAGGGAGCGGGTGAGAAAGCGGGATGACATAGCTCTAGGGTGAATTGGCGGTCGCGTGGACTCAATGTACCGAAGGGCCTGTCTCCACGCTATATTTGTAAATTAAAGAAGCAGCTAACATTCTCTAATAGAGCAAGACTCATCTAAACCTGATTCGACTGGAGAGCGAGAAGGTGCGGGTAGCACACATGAGAGAGAGAGGGCTCTCTAAGTTTGTTGTCGGATGCAGAGGAGGTGCCAAACCGAGCAGGAGGGAGGGAGAGGAAGGAAGAGAGAGAGGAGGGGGATGTAACACGCAGGGAGGGAGCCAATGTCAGGGAGCTGAGAGGTGTCAAGCAGGCATCAGGTAAGGGGTAGGGGAGGGGGGAGAGGTGCATACGGATACCTAGGGTCTCCAGAGCAGCACATTCCACACACGGAATCACGCCGGGGTTTGTGTTTACTGAAAACAAGGGGAAAATGGGAATTGATGAGTAGAATTCCCGTGATTCCGTCACAGAATCAGTAGCACAGCATTCTCCAAAACAAAGCGTCTCAGCTGGAAGGAACGTCCTGTCGGGATGCAATCAGGGATCCAACACGTCTTGTTCAGAGTCCGGGGTCAACCCAGGGGGCTGGGTGCATGCAGGAAGACCCTGGGTTCTGGGGTATCGGGCAGGGGGGTGGGGGAAGGTAGAGGGGGGGGGTATCCTCACACAATCTAGACCTGCTCAGTTTCTGGTGGTGGGCTGTGGGATCTCACATCCAATCATTCTGGCTCAAACGCTGCCCCAAAACCAGCTCCCACCCCCCATGTGCATCCATTGTCGAACACCACAGGCCCAGGGTATCTGGAGGTATCTCAGACCACTCTGCTAGTAGAAACCACCCGGCCAACACCCCCAACATCTTCACTACAGCAGGGCGTGCCTGGGAACCTGTACACCAACCCCACCTGACACACGGACCCCTACCCATCCCTCCTCACCACCACCCAGCCGGGGGGCAGGGAGGGATGCCGCTGCTTAAAATATGAAGGGATGGGATGGGGTGGAGAGGGCGTGCTGGATATAGTGGAGTGGGAATGGGTATGGAGAGCTGGGAGTAGCATTGTTACGAAACCTACCATTAGCGACGCTGCAGATCTGCCATTGCCTGTGTGTGCGATTCCGGAGGCTTTGGCGGGGGGGGGCGGGATTAAAATGCAGATTTGTATTGGTTGTCGGAGAGGAATTTGCTCCGACTTCTAGCTGATGAAGAAAATCCGTTCTGCGAGCCCGCCCCGATTTTTTTTAAAGCCGCTGGTCGATTGCATTGCTGGATTGAACTTAAACACGACTCAACATCACGGATCGCAAGTGCAGGACAAAACAAAAGGTATGTCATTTATTTAACATTATCTTGCTTTTTGGTGTGGCTTCATTTTAATCTGCTGATGCGAAAAATGTTATTTAGGCCCCGATACAAATCAGCCGTGTCTTGCTTACATCATGGCAGCGGCAACATTCCAATCGATCACATTCCAGAAACATCCACTCTCAAGATAATCAAATTCATTATTTTTTTTGCACAATCATGTCATAAGAACATGATGTCTATATGTCATCTATATTTTGTGTTATTGTCTATCCATGATCAATATTTTCATACTAAATATCCACAGTACAGATGTATTGTGCAACAAATGATTTTACTTCGGAGTCACGTGAGTGACTACGTGAAGAAGAGCCCGTCCAGCCGCACATGCGTCATATCTTCAGACGCATAGAGTAGCGACCGTGTGTGACAAGCAGTGAGTGTAAGTGCTTTCACTTTTGCTTTCAGGTCGCCTTCCTCATTAGACTTGTAGTGGAGTTCCACACAAGTTAGTATGGAGAGAGGGCATAGAGGGAGAAGACGTACCGCAGGTAAACCTCAAGAAGACCGCGGGTCTGAGGGTAGCGGGCGTCCATTAGAGGAGTCGGTGGCAGCGAGACCATCAACTCCAGACGCGGTAGAAAGTGCCGTTACAGCGCATTGGGGCGCAAGACCGGGCAAAAGACCGTGCGACCAGTGGACTCTGATGAGTCAGACCCGGAGGTTAACCCTCCTCAGTCAGAAGATATGGCTGCTAGGGTCGCGAGTCTAGAATTCCTCATGGGGAAAATGATATATCAAGAACTACATCAGGAGGAATACAGTCCGCGTTGGCCTATGGGAGAGACAGCGCAGGGAGTGCCTTGGATGGGTCAGGCACAGCGTTGGCCTACAGGAGAGCCATCAGAAATGTCTGAAAAAAGACAGTATATGTGTTGGCCTACAGGAGAGCCAGTGCCAGAAATGCCTGAAAATAGGCAGTATAAGCGTTGGTCTATAGGAGTGCCAGCGCCAACAATATCTGAAGGAAAACAGTATAAGCGTTGGCCTAGAGGTGAGCCAGCGCCAGCAGCACCTGAAATAAGGCTGCCTATGCGTGGGCCTACAGGAGAGCCCGCGCGGGGAGAATCTGGTAAAGAATTTACTATGCGTAGGCATATGGAAGAGCCAGTGCTAGAATCACCTGAAACAGGGATGCCAGAACTCCCCAATCATGAGGAGGAACATCAAGATTCAGATGATGAATCATATGAGGACCAGAGCCCAATAACAGAGCCTAAAATACCAGGTTCCCCTGTTAGTGTTCCCAGACTAACAAGGGAACCTTTGGGAGATGAATTAGCAATGACTATAAATTACCTGCTCTCCCATCAGCTCCAGGAATTAACCATGGATGAGACAGATATGAAACCCCGCAGAATTGTGCACTGCTAGCAGTCCCAGCGGTGAATAACGTGATATGGGGCTATTTGGGCATTGGAGTACGATCACAAGAATTGAAATTACGAGTGTTGAAATTGCTGGGGTCAGGCATTACGGCTTTCGCCAGAGGTTTGGATGAGGAGCATGTGTCTGCTTCACAACAGGATGCCTTAGCACTCATGTGTAGTGCGCACTTTGAAATAAACTCTATTCGTAAAAGTGCCTTAAGACCTAATATTCACCCTAAGTTTGCGGGGCTCTGTAAACAATCTAATATTCAATTGCCTAATCTGCTTTTTGGAGAGAATCTAGCCAAAAGGGTAAAAGACCTGAATGAAGAAGCAAAAACCGTGGGAATGATGAGACCACCGGTGCTTAGCAGATCAATTCGAAGGCAGTATCCCTACCGACGGTTGTCTGGGGCTGGAGAAGGAACAAGTCGATCTTTCCCATATACGCGTTATTGGCGCACTGCTCTTGGGATGCATGGAGGTTACAGTATCCCCACTAAGAATAGGGGTCAACATTTGCTATCGGCAAACCCCAAGGTAGGTGGGTCTGGTCCGGTAAGAGACATATTAAATGTTTTAAACTCACAAGTTGGAGGAAGATTACAATTCTTCCTAAAAGAATGGCAACAAATAACAACTGATGCGTTTATACTGTGCAGTATTGTGGGATTTAGAATTGAATTCTATCCACATTTGGATCCTCCTACTCAGCATATTTCATGCCGGAACACGTTTTTTCTCGAAAGAAGAGAATACGCAGATTCAGGCAGAACTGGAAATATTGTGCAAAAAAGGTGTAATAGAGAAGTCAGTTGAACAACACCATCAATTTGTGTCAAGTATTTTTCCTAGACCAAAAAAAGGATGGTGGGTGTAGAATTATTCTAGATCTGACAAGTCTTAACCCTTTTGTACAGTATAAACATTTTAAAATGGAGACATTTACAAATGCCATTCAGCTTGTTTCAAGAGAATGCTATATGGCTAGCCTAGATCTGCAAGATGCATATTATTCTGTGGCTGTGCATGGTAATGATCGGAGATATTTAACATTTAGATGGATGAGTCAATTATGGCAATTTAAAGCATTGCCTAATGGTTTAACTTCAGCTCCAAGACTATTTACAAAATTAATAAAACCAATTTTAGCACTACTAAGAGCTCAGGGCCATGTGCTAATGGCTTATTTGGATGATATTCTTATTGTGGGAGACACTTTGGCTACAACAGAAGCATCAGCGTCAAGAATTAAGCTCATTTTCTAGAGGCTGGGATTCATTATTCACCCACATAAATCCAAACTATTACCAAGCACAGAAATTGATTACCTGGGTTTTACCATTAATTCGGAACACATGGTAGTCACTTTGCCTAAATATAAAAGGCTGCAGTTAATTGAAGGTTGTATTAAGCTCATTACAGAGCACCAACCCTCAATTAGGCAGGCAGCAAGCTTGTTGGGCAAATTAGTTGCTTCTTTTCCAGCTGTACGGTTTGGACCACTGCATTATCAGCATTTGCAGCGAGCAAAGGTACACGCATAAAGAATAAATGCAGGACATTTTGACAGGCCCATGCAATTGACAATTGAGGCTATTACGGAATTAGAATGGTGGATTAACAGTGTGTCTAATACATAGTCATTTGGCCTGACTTTTTTGGGTGAACTGGGGCTGGGGACTGGACATTGTGCCTTCCCCACAATGATTTCCACTGTGGGGGGATGATTTTTGTATGTAATTGTTTGTAATTGTATTTGTTAGTCTGTGTTCAAGATGGCGGTCGGAGGGACGCTAGCGCGGTTTCGCTGCCGCTGCTCTCTCCTCAAGTTGTGATTCTAATTTTCTTTTTTGTGTTTTTGGAAGGAATTCTGTCCCTGATTTGTGTATTGGTCTTTATAACTTATTTTTTTTATTCTGATTATATGTTTCCTATAAATCTCTGTAAGGTGTCCTTGAGACCTCGGTATAAGGCACCCGTAAATAAAATTCATTATTATTATTATTATTATAGATATAGAAAATAGGTGCAGGAGTAGGCCATTCGGCCCTTCGAGCCTGCACCGCCATTCAATATGATCATGGCTGATCATCCAACTCAGTATCCCGTACCTGCCTTCTCTCCATACCCCCTGATCCCCTTAGCCACAAGGGCCACATCTAACTCCCTCTTAAATATAGCCAATGAACTGGCCTCAACTACCCTCTGTGGCAGAGAGTTCCAGAGATTCACCACTCTCTGTGTGAAAAAGTTTTTCCTCATCTCGGTCTTAAAGGATTTCCCCCTTATCCTTAAGCTGTGACCCCTTGTCCTGGACTTCCCCAACATCGGGAACAATCTTCCTGCATCTAGCCTGTCCAACCCCATAAGAATTTTGTACGTTTCTATAAGATCCCCTGTCAATCTCCTAAATTCTAGCGAGTATAAGCCAAGTCTATCCAGTCTTTCTTCATATGAAAGTCCTGACATCTCAGGAATCTGGTGAACCTTCTCTGCACTCCTCTATGGCTATAATGTCCTTCCTCAGATTTGGAGACAAAACTGTACGCAATACTCCAGGTGTGGTCTCACCAAGACCCTGTACAACTGCAGTAGAACCTCCCTGCTCCTATACTCAAATCCTTTTGCTATGAAAGCTAACATACCATTTGCTTTCTTCACTGCCTGCTGCACCTGCATGCCTACTTTCAATGACTGGTGTACCATGACACCCAGGTCTCGCTGCATCTCCCCATTTCCTAATTGGCCACCATTTAGATAATAGTCTGCTTTCCCGTTTTTGCCACCAAAGTGGATAACCTCACATTTATCCACATTATACTGCATCTGCCAAACATTTGCCCACTCACCCAGCCTATCCAAGTCACCTTGCAGTCTCCTAGCATCCTCCTCACAGCTAACACTGCCCCCCAGCTTAGTGTCATCCGCAAACTTGGAGATGTTGCCTTCAATTCCCTCATCCAGTTCATTAATATAAATTGGTAAATAGCTGGGGCCCCAGCACTGAGCCTTGCGGTACCCCACTAGTCACTGCCTGCCATTGTGAAAAGGACCCGTTTACTCCTACTCTTTGCTTCCTGTTTGCCAGCCAGTTCTCTATCCACATCAATACTGAACCCCCAATACCGTGTGCTTTAAGTTTGTATACTAATCTCTTATGTGGTACCTTGTCGAAAGCCTTCTGAAAGTCCAGATACAACACATCCACTGGTTCTCCCTATCCACTCTACTAGTTACATCTCGAAAAATTCTATAAGATTCGTCAGACATGATTTACCTTTCGTAAATCCATGCTGACTTTGTCCAATGATTTCACCACTTTCCAAATGTGCTGCTATCCCATCTTTAATAATTGACTCTAGCAGTTTCTCCACTACCGATGTTAGACTAACTGGTCTGTAATTCCCCGTTTTCTCTCTCCCTCCCTTCTTAAAAAGTGGGTTACGTTTGCTACCCTCCAATCCTCAGGAACTACTCCAGAATCTAAAGAGTTTTGAAAAATTAGCACTAATGCATCCACTATTTCTGGAGCTACTTCCTTAAGTACTCTGGGATGCAGCCTATCTGGCCCTGGTGATTTATCGGTCTTTAATCCATTCAATTTACCCAACACCACTTCCCGACTAACCTGGATTTCACTCAGTTCCTCCATCTCCTTTGACCCGTGGCCCCTGCTATTTCCTGGCATATTATTTATGTCTTCCTTAGTGAAGACGGAACCAAAGTAGTTATTCAATTGGTCCGCCATATCCTTGTTCCCCATGATCAATTCACCTGTTTCTGACTGCAAGGGACCTACATTTGTTTTAACTAATCTCTTTCTCTTCACATATCTATAAAACCTTTTGCAGTCAGTTTTATGTTCCCTGCCAGTTTCCTTTCATAATCTATTTTCCCTTTCCTAATTAAGCCCTTTGTCCTCCTCTGCTGTCTCTGAATTTCTCCCAGTCCTCTGGTATGCTGCTTTTTCTGGCTAATTTGTACGCATCATCTTTTGCTTTGATACTATCCCTGATTTCCCTTGTTATCCACGGATGCACTACCTTCCCTGATTTATTCTTTTGCCAAACTGGGATGAACAATTTTTGTAGTTCATCCATGCAGTCTTTAAATGCCTTCCATTGCATATCCACCGTCAACCTTTTAGAACTAATTGCCAGTCAATCTTGGCCAATTCACATCTCATACCCTCAAAGTTACCTTTCTTTAAGTTCAGAACCGTTGTTTCTGAATTAACAATGTCACTCTCCATCCTAATGAAGAACTCAACCATATTATGGTCACTCTTGCCCAAGGGGGCACGCACAACAAGACTGCTAACTAACCCTTCCTCATTACTCAATACCCAGTCTAGAATAGCCTGCTCTCTCGTTGGTTCCTCTACATGTTGGTTTAGATAACTATCCCGCATACATTCCAAGAAATCCTCTTCTCAGCACCCCTGCCAATTTGATTCACACCAATCTATATGTAGATTGAAGTCACCCATTATAACTCCCATTATAACTGTTTTGCCTTTGTTGCACGCTTTTCTAATTTCCTGTTTGATGCCATCCCCAACTTCACTACTAATAATGCTTCCAGACAAATTCTGGTTGAAACACCTTCTATTATTCTACAGACTGATGTAAGTGCTCTAGGTTGGGGCGCCACTAATACTGTTTCCAGCTGTGGAGGTAGATGGAATGTGGAGGAAGTACCTTTGCTCCAAGATCAAGGTATCAATTACCTAGAGCATTTAGGAACATTTTATGGGCTTAAAGCTTATTGTTCTAATATGGAAAATTTGCATGTTCAGGTACAGATTGACAATACTACAGCTGTAGCGTATGTTAATCATATGGGTGGTATCAAGTCAGAATCTTGTGATAGATTGGAAAACGTGATCTGGACCTGGTGTATTACCAGAAATATTTGGCTTTCGACAATCTACCCACCAGGTAGACTCAACATAGTTGCAGACACAAGGTCACGTAAATTCAACGACAATACAGAGTGGATGTTGGATCGTGAAAAATTTAATAAAATTGTTGCACGGTTCGGGATGCCAGAGGTTGACTTGTTTGCATCAAGACTTAACCACCAATTGCCTAAGTATGTGTCATGGTAACCTGATCCTGGTGCAGTAGCGGTGGATGCTTTCTCGCTACATTGGGGTAGTATGTTTCTTTATGCATTTCCTCCGTTTTGCCTCATTGTATACAGAAAATCAAACAGGACTCAGCATGATCGTATTGATTTATTGATTTGCAGATTCTAAGAAGGCCGTATCTCGGAAGAGGATTATCAGAGCGTACTGTGGATGTTATGGCGGCAGCCTGGAGGAAACGTACCCAGAAGCAGTACATTTCTTATATAAGGAAATGGGAGGTGTTTTGTTCACAAAAGAATATTACATATCAGACTGCAGACATTTTCAGATGTGTTAGAGTTTCTGTCAACTCTTTATTTTGATTTGCATTTGAGCTATAGTGCGCTCAATACTGCAAGGAGTGCTCTTTCTGCATATCTATGCAGGGAATCAGAATAAAATCCTATAGGATCACACCTATATGAAGGGAATTTTTAATTCCAATCCTCCTAGACCCAGGTATACAGAAGTCTGGAATGTAAGAGATGTGCTTATGCTCCTTCGCCAATGCACGCCTATTGAAGCTCCGTCATTGGCCAAAATTACCATGAAGTTAGTTATGCTCATGGCACTAGTTTCAGCACAGAGAGTGCAAACATTGCAGAAATTACGAATAGACAGGATGAAAATAGCAGCAGATGCCATTACATTCTATGTCTATGATTTGCTTAAACAGAGTAGACCTGGGTTCACTGGATGTAAGTTGTTTTTTTCAGCATATCCTACGGATATCCTACGGATCCACGTCTATGTGTAGTAGCATATTTACGATGTTACATTGAAGCAACCAGAACCTTAAGAGGTGCAGAATCAGCATTCTTTGTCAGCTATAAAAAACCACATAAGTGTCGGTACAGACTATTTCAAGATGGCTGAAGCAGGTGTTGGTTGATGCAGGTATTGATACTGACAAATTTAAATCTCATTCCACCAGGGCAGCATCAACATCGGCGGCCAAGGATTTGGACGTTCCAATAGACCTTATCCTCACGGCCGCAGGATGGGCAAGTGAAAGGATGTTTCACAAGTATTACCATAAGGAGATTAAAGATCCTGGGTTATTTGGTGGTGCTGTTTTGGATTCAGTATTAAGTCCCCCATTATGATAAAGGGGTTACTATTGTTGTGATAAATAAAACCATTAACTGATTACATTTATGTTACGGCTATGCATTGTTGATTGTTTTTACTCATTTAGAGTCAATCAATGCAGTGAGACGCCTGGATTTTGAATCTACGGCGTGAAATCTCAGAGCTTTGAAATCTTCACGTAGTCACTCACATGACTCTGAAGTAAAATAGTAAGATTAAACGAGAACTTACCAGTTTGAAGTTTGATCTTTATTTTATGAGGAGTTACGATGAGTTACATGCCCTCTGCTCCCACCCTCATAAAAGATCGAGCTGGTAGTTCTAGTCTTTACGTATTTACTATCATACTTCAGTAAGTGTTGTCCGTGATTTCACTCCGCTGCTTTGAAGATGGACGGGCTCTTCTTCACGTAATCCCTCATCGTAACTCCTCATAAAATAAAGATCAAACTTCAAACTGGTAAGTTCTCGTTTAATCTTACTATTTTGATTATCTTGAAAGTGAATGTTTCTGGATTAATTTATGGGAATTAAACATTAAATTCCTTCCATTTGGCATAGAAATTCATGACAAAGTGAGATTTAAAAATCATGTTATATTGTGAATTATTGTGTGAATGGGATCAGTTTGTTATTTGGTTACTTTGGCTATTAAAAAAAATATTTTTAGCCTTTTCTTAAGAGTGGGATAGATGTTTAGATCTAGTAATTGAATTTAGATGAATTTAGATGATTGATTTGACGACAGATGAATATAAATTTATTGTTGGGTATTTACTATTTGTTTTAACGTTACAATAATATTAAACTTCAAATCTTGAGAATATCACATTTTTGAATTTTCAAGGCAGTCTGGGTGTTTATTACTATTTCCGTCACAACGGTCAATTTTGTAATTAGGTAACTAACTAATTATATGCTTTAATCCAAGTCATCCAAGTAAGATGTGTCATATTTGTTTCAGAATGCTTCAATCTATAATAACTGAAAATTGCATTCAGTTCTCCTATTTTTTAAGAAAGTTATGTGCTTTTATGTCAATTAACTGTCCTCGATCACAGCTTTTGTGTTAAGTTAATGGAAAAGCAATAGGGAACAGGATGCTAATTTCCGGTTATGAAAATGACCATAACCTTTTTAATACTGAAGATATGAAAGTGAATTAGGTATCAAATTAAAGTTATTTTTATGCTTTATCTGATGGGATAAATTACAGGCTTGATTTTAAAAATCTCAAAATGTTGTAACATTCCTACTGGGAGTAGGTGGGGATTGTTGGGGAGAGTGGGGAATGGGTTTGGGAGAGCGGAGATGGGTGGGAGAGCAGGGAGTGGAGAGGGTAACAGGTGGGGTGGAGAGGGGTGTAACGGGTGGGAGGTTATTGCAGGAACATTGATCACCGTTGACACGACACAAACTTGTGTACACATAAACATGCACACATGCATGCACATACACACACGTGTGCATACACGCACTCCCACGCACACTATCGCACGCATATGCACACACACGCACGCGCACACCCACACGCACGCACCCACACGCACGCACCCACATAGGCATGCACAAACACAAGCACACACATACACCCACGCACGCACACGCAGGCACACACATGGACACCCACACACACAGGCATGCACACACACACACAGGCACGCATACACCCATGCACACGCACATGGACATATGCACGCGCACACATGGACACCCACACCCATAGGCACGCACACACAGACACAGACACATCCACACCCACGCACATACACATACACACACACACACTGAATGTACGGAGCTCCTGCATTAATTGCACAGACACAGAGCCCTGCGCCACCTCCTCACAGCCCCAGCACCTCGGTCATCTCTACAGGGACAAAGGCCAGAAATATTTATTTTAACAAGGCATAGCTTTAAAACGAGCAAACCTGGGTCACTCTCCACTGGCTCTGTAGCAGAGAACAGAAGACACAGAACATGAACACAGCAACCGACAGCAGTCCTTCACCATACATCATCGCTCCGACACTCAGCTCACCGTACGTTCATCATCAGGGGCCAGCCTTCACTGAGCCTCCCCAACTGCCTTCTCAGACTCAATGACAGGGGTCCAAGCACATTTATTCTCTCTCTGTTTCAACGTGACCCTTGGGCTCAGGGTGATGTGGTCGCTGAGGTATTGCAGTGACTACTGAGTAGGGGTTGGCCTATTGTGAGTGTGGTCAAACCTGAGGTTGAGGGGGAGAGAGAGTGGGAGTTGGAGTTGGAGTTGGAGTGGGAGAGGGAGAGGGAGAGGGAGAGAGAGGCTGTGCTTTTCTCAGCTCTGCAGATGAGAAGGTTTGAAGCAGCCTTTCAAGGATTTTGTCGATGGAGAAGGAACAGAGGCAGAGGGGCTTCATAGTTTGACTTATCGTTGGACTGCTGAAACTTTCTTTTGCTTAAGGATTCCTCCACTAGTGTGTAATTCCTGAGTTTTCTCTGCATCGCCACGGGTGTGGATGTCGTTGGCGGACTGCTAAGAGTGCCTGTAGATCGAGGGTAGGAAAGATTTCGGTGTCTTTGTCGTTCTAGCACCGTTTCTCTGCCCTAACATCATTTTGCACAGTGCTGCTGCCTGGCTTAATGTGAAGAAGGTACTTTTGCTTCCGGCAAGACTGTAAAAGAGCTCCCCAAAAGCTGCTCTCGGCTGTGGAAGAACTTGGGGACTTTCCCTTCTTCAGCTGGAGGTTTCTGCTTTCTGCTGCTTGTCCTAGACTGTGATTTCACTTGGAGCTGAGCTGCTGGGGTGCCTGGAGCTGGTTTGTGCCTCTGTCAGGATGGCGATGGCTGGGGCGCCAAAGGACCGGAGTTACGCAGCGGTGGTATCAGCGGCGGGTACGAGGCCATTTGAGGATGAGCCTCATGTTGACTTGGATTGGGAAAGATTCGGAATCTCGGTCCAAACTGGGCCCCTGTGGACCAGGGGAGCAATTACAAAGGTCGTGCATGACCTTCTCAAGAGGTGGGCTATTGTCTCTTCCGAGCTCGAAAGAGGAAAGGTTGAGATGATACTAAAGTCCCGGGAGGATGTGGCCCTGGTGTTGGAGAGGGGGATCTCAGTGGGGAGGGGCCCACATACAGGTGGATCCGTGGGTATCAAGTGTGATACCGGTTCTCCTGCGGAGTTGCCCCACATGTATTCTGGATGCAACACTTCTTCCACACCTGTCTAAGTTTCGGGAGGTGCGGTCTAAGTACTTTAGGCTTATGCACCCTGGGAATGACCTATATGAAAAAGGGGTCTTCAGCTTCAAAAGGAGGGTGTTCATGAAGGTAGGAGAGGGGGAAGGCGCTGAGGGGAGCTTCGAAGTGGAGTATAGAGGTCTCCTCAGAACCGTGTATTGGAGTTGGGGAAAGGCACGATGTCATGCGTGCGGTGAATTTGGACATCTCCGTAGGGAGTGTCATAATCGCGGGGGCGCAACTAGAAGTTCTAGTGCAGCGGCCCAGGAATGCACTGCTGGCCCATCCGGGGTGGCTCGTCATGCATCGGTGGCGCGGGGTGGTACTGCTGACCCGGCTAGGGCTGCCAGTTCCGCCTCAGTGATCCGGGGCGGCAGAGATAGCCCATCTAGGGCGGTAAGTTCCGCCTTGGGAACCCGGGGCAGCGATGGCCCCCGCCCCCCGCCTCCCTCGTCCTGAACCTGTTGTGGTGGTGGTGGCTGATGGCGAGGCGCAGGGGGAGGGTGAAGAGGGGGAGGGGGAGGGGGAATGGGAGATGCCGAAGAAGGGGAAGAAGAAAAAGCCCACCCAAGCGAGTAAAACGCAAGTGGGTGGGCACTTGCCTAGATCTGAGACCACCCAAGGGGCACCTATCAGCTCCAGTGTGGTCCAGAATGCACCTGCCGTGGCCCAGCAAGGAGCTGAGGTGGTTCAGACGGGGGCAGGGAAGGTAAAACGTGCGTGTGGTAAAGTGGCAGTGGGGAGTGTGGAGGCGGAAGACCCTTCCTTTATGGAGGTCACCGTACCGCCGCATGTTAGCGGGGTAAAAAGGAGGCATGCGCCTGGTGAGGAAGAGCAAGGTCGTGGGTCCAAAGCTAGGGGGAATGCCTATTTTGTGACCTTCCACCCCTGATGTGGTTGGTGGTCACGAACTAGTGTCTTCCGGGCTGGAGGCTGGGCATGTTTCAGGGATCTTCTGCGGGTAATACCAGACCAGGTGCTCGGGTTGACTCCTCTGGAGTTGTGTCCTCTGGGCGGGTGGATGTCCTTTCGTCTCAGGGGCCCTCCGAGGGAGTTATCTCATCGGGTGTTGAGGTTAGCTCTCCTGGGTGTGTGCCTCTGGGTCGGAGGGTGCTGGCACACCAGATGAAGGGGTTAGCTCCCCTGGTAGTGTAGCCCGAGTCGGGGGATGAGCAGAGTCAGCCCGAAGGGGGAGTTTCGGGGGCATTATTGTTCCAGTCTGTGCTCCATATCAGAGCCAGTGGGTACTCTGGGTGCTGTGGAGGTCGGGGCTGTTTCGGGTAGCGATCCTCTTTCAAATTCCGGGGGTGCCAGTGCACCACGGGCCCTGGGGGTGCCTTGTTTTTTCTTCCCCAGGCCAAGACGTGGAGGGGGATGGGGGAGTGCAGGAGCCCAGCCGTTCAGTGGGCTGCTTGTTGCGGTCAGGGGTATCAGGACCCTCCCCCAGCATTGATCCTGGGGGTGGTGTCATGCTGGAGGGGGAGAGTGACGAGGCCAGCTTGTGTAGTGGGGTCAGTGAATTTTCAGACAGTTGTGGTCCTTCGAATTCTGACAAGACCTTGAGCGCTGTGCAGAAGAGTTTGTTGTTTCAGGTGTGAGTGGGTTGGCCGAGTGCCCAGGCTCCAAGGCCGTGTCTCAAGCAGTTGTTATCCATGAGTTGTGTTTTTGTTCTGGTGGTACAGCTTGTCTAAGAACAAGCCGGGGGTGGCCTTTCTGTTGGCCCCGAATTTTCAACCAGAGGTCCTAAAATGCAAGAAGTGCCAGGACGTTTGCTCCATTTGGCCGTGAGCTTGGATGGCATGCCGTTGCATTTCGTTAACGTGTATGCCCCCAGCACCGGCACGATGCAGGCCTGCCTACTTCAGGAGGTGACTGCTCTGTTGAGCACTGGGGGGGATATTAATTGCACACTTGAGGTGCGAGACTGTTCTGGTACTCAGTGTGCCCCTGCTGTAGCGAAGAAGTTGAGAGGTTTGATTGACTCCTTTGAGTTGGTTGATGCATGGCGGAACCTCCACCCTGATTCCAATGTTTTTTCGCGGAGGTCTGAGGGGGGTGGTTCCCGCATTGATCGCATGTATATTTCCGGAGCGTATGTTTCCCGTGTCTCAGCGGCCTCAATGCGGCTGGTGCCGTGCTCGGACCACTGTCTGGTGCGTGTGGACTTTAATCCGGCGCGCGCTCGAGCTGGGTCCGCATACTGGCACTTGAACAACAGGCTGCTGGAGGATCGGTGTTTCCGGGAGTCATTCAGTCAGTTTTGGGGGAAGTGGAGAGAGAGGCAGAGGTGCTTCTCTTCCCTTAGGCAGTGGTGGGATGTGGGGAAAGCTCACATCCGTCTCTTTTGTAAGGAATACACATGGGGGTCGACCGGACGGCGGGACTCAGCGGTCGAGAGGCTTGAGAGGGAGCTACTGGACGCAGAGTCTCGCCTGGGTCATGTTGGTGATGACTCCTGCGAATCGGGAGAGTTTCAGGAGAAGAAGGAAGCCTTGAGGGACCTGCAGCTTGAGCGATCCCGAGGCGCTTACGTGAGGTCGCGGGTCCAGATGCTTCACGATCTGGACCGAGCTTCACCTTTCTTTTTCTCTCTGGAGAAAGGGCGGGGAGCCCGCAAACAGCTCGTTAAGCTGCTCGCGGATGATGGCTCCTCTGTCACTGATCCAGAGAGGATCAGTGTCTTGGTCAGGTCCTTTTATGGGTCCCTGTTCTCCGCAGATGGTTTCAGCGGGGAGGTTCAGCGGGCCCTGTGGGAGGGTCTACCGACTGTAGATAGGGAGGTGGCTGATCTTCTTGATGACCCCTTATCATTGGAGGAGTTAACTCGTGCCCTGCACCAGCTCAGGGGGGTAAGTCCCCCGGGCTGGATGGGTTGACGGTAGAATTTGTTGGAGCTTTCTGGGTTATCCTGGGGGGTGATTACATGTTGGTTCTGGGGAGAGCCTGGCGACTGGGGAGATGCCTCTTTCGTGGCGTAGGGCAGAAGTCGTCTTGCTGCCCAAGAAGGGCAAACTCCGCATGTTGAAGAACTGGCGCCCGGTCTCTCTCCTATGTACAGAGTCTAATGTTTTTGCATGGGCGATGGCTAATTGCCTGGGCTCTGTGCTGTCTCAACTGATTCATCCTGACCAGTCCTATACAGTCCCTGGCCGGTCCATTCAGGATAACATCCACCTGGTTAGGTACCTGATTCATCTAGCCCAGGGCACTGGTCAGTCAGCTGCTTTTCTGTCTCTTGATCAGGAGAAGGCTTTTGATAGGGTAGAGCATGAATACCTCTTCGGGACGTTGTAAGCGTTCAGACGTGGACCACATTTCGTGGCCCGGGTCCGGATTCTGTACGCTGCAGTGAGGTGTCTTGTGAAGGTTAATGGTGTGTTGTTGGCTCCCTTTCATTTTGGGAGGGGGGTCCGTCAGGGGTGCCCCATGTCGGGTCAGTTGTACTTGGTCTGTGTGGAGCCGTTCCTGTGTCTTCTTCGGAGGAGGTTGACAGGCCTGGCCCTACCTGGCCCGGGGGTGGAGGTGGTTCTTTCAGCGTATGCAGATGATGTACTTCTTATGTTCACTGATCCTGGTGACCTGCGGAGGATGCGTGACTGCCAAAGGATTTTCTCGGCTACTTCTTCTGCCAGGATTAACTGGAGTAAGTGCTTTGGACTTTTAGTGGGTCAGTGGCAGGTAGACTCCCTGCCGGAGGAGATGGCAAGGTATGTGTGGAGCACCACGCACCTCCTCTATCTGGGGTTTACCTGAGTCCCACTGAGGATGCTTGGCCGGCAAACTGGCAGGAGTTGGAGATGAAAGTGGTTGCCCGGCTGGGGCGCTGGTCGGGCCTGCTTGGAGTTCTTTCCTTTCAGGGGAGGGTGCTGGTCATAAGCCAGCTGGTGGCCTCCATGTTATGGTACCGGCTGGCTACTCTTGTCCCGCCTTCTATTTTTGTAACTGCTTTACAGAAGCTGGTGGATTTCTTTTGGGGAAATAGGAATCACTGGGTTTCCGCAGCGGTCCTGAGTCTCCCGTTAGAGGAGGGCGGTCAGTCCTTGGTATGCGTGCGTACCCAGGTGGCGGCTCTCCATCTCAGGACTCTGCGGAGGTATATGTATGTAGAGAACCCCCCCAGATGGCACGCTCTGGCCACGTATTTTTTCCGTCGGGGTCGTTGCCTAAGGGGGGTCTCGCGGCTCCCGGTGGCGGGTATCAGTTGACCCGCCCTAAGGGGCTTGCCTAGTTTCTATCGGGACGTGCTAAGAGTGAGGAATTTGGTTGTTTTCAGTCAGCGTGTTACTCCACGAGGGGGGGATGTTGCGGCTGCGGGAGTGGCCGGTCCTCACTCTGTCATGGCGGGTGTCGAGGAGAGGCGCGCGCCTAGAGTGGTTCTGAATGAGCTTTCACCCGCTCCGTCAGATCTGCTCATCGGGCCAAGGCTCCGGGATATTTCTCGGGCACCGGCTCCACACAATCTGAGCCGCCTTTCCAAGATGCCTAGCATGCCATTTCGTGATGCGAAGAGATGCACACTGTACAGAATGCTCCTGCACATTCTGCACCTCCTTGCCTTCGTCTCCAGTCCCGACACACCATGGCGGACGGTGTTACCACCCGAAGGCGGGGGAGGTCCCCAGTGGTGGTACCTCTACAAGGGAGTTGTTCCCCTTTACATTGGGGATCTGGGGTGGAGAGTGCTGCACAGAGCGGTGGCATGTAATAAACTTTTGAGTCAGTTCATGGGCTCGTCCGTCGCATGTATTTTCTGCGGTGAGGAAGAGACCGTGTTCCACGCGTATACGGAGTGTGAGAGGTTACTGCCCCTGTACCAATATCTGAAGGGGTTGTTTCTCAAGTTATGGTTGCATTTTAGTCCCACGATTCTAGTGTTTGGACATAAGGCAGGGAGGGGGGAGAGCCGATCGGGGGGGTGGGACTTCCTTGTCGGTTTGCTCCTGGGCCTGGCCAAGATGGCCATTCACGGGTCCAGGCAGCAGGCTGTCGATGGTCATGCTAGAGTCGGCTGCCTGCCCCTCTTCCGGGCCTAGGTCCGTGCTCGCGTGTCCCTGGGGAGGGAACACGCGGTGTCCACAGGGACTCTGGAGGCCTTCCGTGGGCGCTGGTCACCGCGTGGGTTGAGGGTATTGTAAACAATGTATGCACTGTTGTACTATAATGATTATTTGTTATATTGCATATCTGATTATGTTTTGATGTGATGTATCATATGATTGTGTCGAATAAAGTTTTTGAAAAGAAAAAAAAGAGAGAAAGAGGGAGAGAGAACGAGAGCAAGATGACTGCACCCACATCACCCCCCACGGACAGCAAAGTGGAAAGAAAATCCAACTTTTAATCAGGCCCTGGGCCATTGGCAACAATCAGCCAAAAATTAAAGTAGTTGTTTTATAATTCAAGTAATAAATGCAGGCATACAAACTAGTAAAAACTCCTTACTATTGCAATTTCTTTCAGGGTGTTAGAACTCTGAGTTACTGATGCAGCAAAAGGACAAATAAAAAAAAGTTTTCACACTGCACCCGTGGTGACTCGTGAGAGAGTTTGGGGAGGTAATGACTTTATTCCTTGGAGGGGTGATCTTTTAGAGATGTACAATATCATGAGAGGAATAGAGGGGTAAATGCAGTCTTTTGCCCAGAGTCGGTGTATCGACAACCAGAAGACATAGGTTTAAAGTGAGGGGGGAAAGATTTAATAGGAATCTGAGGTTGTAACATTTTTTACACAAAGTGTGGTGGGTGTATGGAGCAAGCTGTCAAAGGAGGTAGTTGAGGTAGGTACTAATACAATGTTTAAAAAACATTTAGATAGGTTCAGTACATGGATAGAATAGGTTTAGAGGGATATGGGCACGTGGGACTAGTGTAGATGGGACATATTGGTCGGTGTGGGCAAGTTGGGCCAAAGGGCCAATTTCCACAGTATAATTATATGACTCCTTACAGTGATAACCACTGGAAATTAGGAGAAAGTTTACATTACAAAGTGGCCTTTTATTAGACAGTTGAGCTGTCGCTCTCTCTCCAGGAACGCTGCCTGACCTGATAAGTATTTATTTCAACTAGAACTGTTGCCTCACAACTTTGGCAACCTGGTCAAACCACCTTCCAATCATGCCACAGGCATTCCTCCTGCACAGAGGGTGACCTTGAAGGGAGCTTGTGTCATCTCTCACCAATGATCACCTCCATGCTCTCTGCCTCTCACACACACTAGCTTCTCCTGCTTTTTGTAATTGCATCACTTATGAGAAAATGGGACCATTCAGCCCCTCAAGCTTGCCTTGTCATGCAGTGATATCAAGGACGTACCTTTAGAAAGGAGATGAGGAGGAATTTCTTTACCCAGGGGGGTGGTGAATCTGTGGAATTCATTGCGAGGCCAAGTCTTAGGTTATTTTAAAACGGAGATTGACAGGTAAGAATTTGTAAGGGAGTCAATTATTAACGAGGTAATAATGGGGCATTTGTATAGCAGTAAAAGGATTAGTCCAAGTCAACATGGATTTATGAAAGGGAAATCATGCTTGACTAATCTTCTGGAATTTTTTGAGGATGTCACAAGTAAAATGGATGAGGGGGTGTCAGTGGATGTAGTGTATCTAGACTTTCAGAAAGCCTTTGATAAGGTCCCGCACGGGAGACTGGTGACTAAAATTAGGTATTGGGGGTAGGGTGTTGACATGGATAGAAAATTGGTTGGCAGACCGGAAGCAAAGAGTAGGAGCGAACGGGTCCTTTTCAGAATGGCAGGCAGTGGCGAGTGGAGTGCCGCAAGGCTCAGTGTTGGGGCCGCAACTGTTTACCATATATATTAATGATTTGGAAGAGGGAATTAGGAGCAACACTAGCAAGTTTGTGGATGACACAAAGCTGGGTGGCAATGTGAACTGTGAAGAGGATGTTAGGAGGTTGCAGGGTGACCTGAACAGGTTGAGCGAGTGGGCAGATGCGTGGCAGATGCAGTATAATATAGATAAATGTGAGGTTATCCACTTTGGCGACAAAAACAAGGGGGCAGATTATTATCTCAATGGGGTTAGGTTAGGTAAGGGGCAGGTGCAGCGAGACCTGGGTATTCTTGTACACCAGTCACTGAAAGTTGTCATGCAGGTACAGCAGGCAGTGAAGAAAGCTAATGGAATGTTGGCCTTCATAACAAGAGGATTTCAGTATAGGAGTAGAGAGGTTCTTCTGCAGTTGCATTGGGCTCTGGTAAGACAACATCTGGAGTATTGTACAGTTTTGGTCTCCTAATTTGAGGAAGGACATCCTTGTGATTGAGGCAGCGCAGCGTAGGTTCACGAGATTGATCCCTGGGATGTCATATGAGGAAAGATTGAAAAGACTAGGCTTGTATTCACTGGAGTTTAGAAGGATGAGGGGGGATCTTATAGAAACATATAAAATTATAAAAGGACTGGACAAGCTAGATGCAGGTAAAATGTTCCCAATGTTGGGCGAGTCCAGAACCAGGGGCCACAGTCTTAGAATAAAGGGGAGGCCATTTAAGATTGAGGTGAGAAAAAACGTTTTCACCCAGAGAGTTGTGAATTTGTGGAATTCCCACAGAGGGCAGTGGAGGCCAAATCACTGGATGGATTTAAGAGCGAGTTAGATAGAGCTCTAGGGGCTATTGGAATCAAGGGATATGGGGAGAAGACAAGCACGGATTATTGATTGGGGACGATCAGCCATGATCACAATGAATGGTGGTGCTGGCTCGAAGGGCCGAATGGCCTCCTCTTACACCTATTTTCTATGTTTATATGTTTTCTAAGAGTTATGGGGAGAAGGAAGGAAATTGGGGTTAAGAGGTTAGGATCGATCAGCCATGATTGAATGGCACAGTAGACTCAATAGACAATAGACAATAGGTGCAGGAGCAGGCCATTTGGCCCTTTGAGCCATTCAATGTGATCATGGCTGATCATCCCCAATCAGTACCCTGTTCCTGCCTTCTCCCCATATCCCCTGACTCCACTATTTTTAAGAGCCCTATCTAGCTCTCTCTTGAAAGCATCTAGAAAACCTGCCTCCACCGCCCTCTGAGGCAGAGAATTCCACAGACTCACCACTCTGTGAGAAAATGTGTTTCCTCGTCTCCGTTCTAAATGGCTTACTCCTTATTCTTAAACTGTGGCCCCTGGTTCTGGACTCCCCCAACATCGGGAACATGTTTCCTGCCTCTAGCTTGTCCAAGCCCTTAACAATCTTATATGTTTCAATGAGATGTCCTCTCATCCTTCTAAACTCCAGAGTGTACAAGCCCAGCCGCTCCATTCTCTCAGCATATGACAGTCCCGCCATCCCGGGAATTAACATTGTAAACCTACGCTGCACTCCCTCAATAGTAAGAATGTCCTTCCTCAAATAAGGGGACCAAAACTGCACTCGATGGGCCGAGTGGCATAATTCTGCACCTAAACGGCCTGTCCCACTTGCCGATTTTTTTCAGCGACTACTGGCGTCATATCAGTGTCGCCGAAAGATTTTGAACATTTCAAAATCCAGCGGCGACAAAATAAATGTTGCGACACTTGAGGAAATGCCGCGTCATGACGCCGCGACTTTTTCGGTTACCTGATACGTCAGTCAATGATGCAGGCAGTCGCCGAAAAAATCGCCAAGTGAGGCCCTTAAGACTTATGAACTTACAAAGGCTGTCCAGTCTCCACCTTGTTTCTCCCACCATTGGTGACCACACCCAACCAAACATTACTCACACACAGTAAACACTCTTAGTAAGGTGAGAGCAGCCATTCTGATCCTGACCTCCCCACACCTCATCAGCTCCTATCGTGGATCATTTATCTCCGAGTGCTCACATCAGTTGAACTTCCCACCTTCTCTCCCCCACATCATACTGAGGTTACTAAGTGGGTAATCTGATATTAAGCAGGAATTCAGGAGAGCCCTGCAGTTTATCAAATCTAGAAATTAGTTCTCAAATCAGAGTTAGCAACATTTCTCCTTATTCTTTACATCAAGATTAGCACTTTCTACATGTAAGGAGTGAGATCACGTGACTGGAAACTTCTCACTGGCTTGAAGACATATTGCAGGTCCTAGCAGGTTGTCGGGCAGTCTCCATACCTGAACGTGAGTCCCGACTTGCTCTTCAGGTTGCGCAGTAAGTCCAACTGATTGAGAGGAGGAATCAGCCTGTGGCAACATCAAACACAACAAGTCTAACGTAGTGTCACAGAGATGTTAACACACCACATCTCACTCACAGCCAGACACACCGGCGGACGGTGCATTAAGAGGTGACCGCAGTGCGTCAGAGAGGAGGGCTATAGGGCGAAGGAGATCGGAGACAGAGTGAGAGATGGCGAGGGAGAGGAATTTTGATACACATCATCAGTGGTGAAGCCAATCACCTCAAGGTTGGTGGTGTTGCAGGTTGGGGTGTGGGGATGCGACGCAGCAGGAGGGGTCTGGAAACAACATGTAGAATGTAAAAATCATAGTGATTCCTAACTGGGAGCCAATGCAGATCTTGGTGGTGAGACAGGTAATCGGTTATGGATGGGGAACAGAGAATGTGGTTGGCCCACACAGATCACACACACAGATCAAAGGAGTGAAAGCTACAGGGGTAAGCTCATTGTCTCTCACATTTCCCAGCTCAACTCACGGTCATTACCTCCCATACTATCATCACCTCCATTATGTCTTACACCACACCCACCAGTATTGATTGATTGATTGATTGAGGTATTAAAAGATACAGCAAGGAAATGGGCCCTTTGGCCCATCGAGTCCATGCCAACCAACAATCACCCGTTCGCACCAGTTCTATGTTATCTCACTTTCTCAACTACTCCTTACACACCAAGGGCTATTTACAGAGGGTCAATGAACTGACAAACCCACACGTCTTTGGGAAGTGGGAGGAGAGCGCTCGAAGGAAGAAGGGTCTGAAGAAGGGTCCCGACCTGAATCGTCATCCTTTTCTCCAGAGATGCTGCCTGACCCGCTGAGTTACTCCAGCATTTTGTATCTATCTGCACTCGAAGGGAACCCACACGATCACAGAGAGCACGTGCAAACTCCACACAGACAACACCCAAGGTCACGATCGGTCCCGAGTCTCTGGCACTGTGAGACAGCGGCTCTACCTGCTGAGCCTCTGTTGATAAATTATATATTTACCATCACCAGTTCTTCCCCAGCCCCTCGTCTGACCATGTGTTCTGTAGTTGGAGCAGTGGTGTTTTTGTAGACAAAAAGGTGCCAGTACGTAGAGCAATTAAACATTTATCAATTGGGGGGTTTTCGTCAATATAGCCTACTCTTTTGTTTTGATTTTGTGACCAAATAAAAAGTATAAAATCTACAGGTTAAAAATTAAACATAACATTTGAGAATCTAGTCTTTAAACTTTTAGAAGTGCAAATACACACATATCATTACAAAACAAAGAACTGGAGTGATTTCAAGTTAGCAATGACATCATGACTGTGGGCAGCACAGTGGCGCAGTGGTAGAGTTGCTGCCTCACAGCACTAGAAACACGGGTTCGATCCTGACTATGGCTGTTGTCTGTATGGAGTTTCCACATTCTCCCTGTGACCGCATGCGTTTTCCCCGGGCTCTCCAGTTTCCTCCCACATTCCAAAGACGTTCAGGTTACTAAGTTAATTGACTTAGAGTCAGAGTGTCATAGAGTGATACAGTGTGGAAACAGGCCCTTCGGCCCAACTTGCCCACACCGGCCAACAATGTCCCAGCTACACTTGTCCCACTTGCCTGCGCTTGGTCCATATCCCTCCAAACCTGTCCTATCCATGTACCTGTCTAACTTAAACAATGGGATAGTCCCAGCCTCAACTACCTCCTCTGGCAGCTTGTTCCATGCACCAACCACCCTTTGTGTGAAAACGTCAACCCTCGGATTCCTATTAAATCTTTTCCCTTTCATCTTGAACCTATGAACTTTGGTCCTCGATTCCCCTACTCTGGGCAAGAGACTCTGCATCTACCCGATCTATTCCTCTTATGATTTTATACACCTCTATAAGATCACCATCATCCTCCTGAACTCCATGGAATAGATACTCAACCTCTCCCTACAGCTCAAACCCTCCAGTCCTGGCAACATCCTCATAAATCTTTTCTGAACCCTTTCAAGCTTGACAATATCTTTCCTATAACATGATGCCCAGAACTGAACACAATACTTTAAATGCGGTCTCATCAACATCTTATACAACTGCAACATGACCTCCCAATACTCAATACTCTGACTGATGAAGGCCAAAATGCCAAAAGCCTTTTTGACCACCTTATCTACCTGCAACTCGACCTTCAAGGAACCATGCACCTGTACTCCTAGATCCCTCTGCTCTACAACACTAACAGAGGCCTACCATTCACTGTGTAGGTCCTGCCCTTGTTCGACGTCCTATAATGCAACACCTCACACTTCTCTGTATTAAATTCCATCAACCATTCCTCCACCCACCTGGCCAATCAATCCAGATCCTGCTGCAATCTTTCACAACCATCTTCACTATCTGCAAAACCACTCACTTTTGTATCATCAGCAAACTTGCTAATCTTGCCCTGTATGTTCTCATCCAAATCATTGATGTAGATGACAAACAGTAACGGGCCCAGCACTGAACCCTGAGACACACCACTAATCACAGGCCTCCAGTCTGAGAAGCAACCTTCCACCATCACCCTCTGCTTTCTTCCTTCCAATTTGCTATCCATTCAGCTATCTCCTTGGATCCCATGCGATTTAACCTTCCAGAGCAGCCTACCATGCGGAACCTTGTTGAATGCCTTAATGAAATCCATGTACACAACATCGACAGCTCTGCCCTCGTCGACCTTTTTGGTCATGTCGTCAAAAAAATCAATTAGATTTGTGAGACGCGACCTCCCACATATAAAACCATGCTGACTATCCCTAATCAGACCTTGCCCATCCAAATGCCTGTATAACCTATCCCTCAGAATACTCTCTAGTAACTTTCCAACTTCAGATGTTAAGCTCACCGGCCTATAGTTCCCAGCATTTTCCCTGCAGCCCTTCTTGAAAGGAGGCACAACATTTGCCACCCCCCAGTCTTCCAGCACCTCTCCTATATTTAAGGACGACTCGTAAATTTCAACCAGGGCTCCCGCAATTTCCTCTCTAGTTTCCCGCAATGTCCTTAGATATATCTGATCAAGCCCTGGAGATTTATCTACCTTTATACATGACAGTATCTTCAGTACTTCTTCGACGGTAACACTGACTGCTCTCAAGACACTTCCATTGACTGTCCCAAGTTCCTCCGTCCTGCTGTCTTTCTCCTCGGTAAATACAGAGGAGAAATACTCATTGAGGACCTTGCCCATCTGCTGTGGCTCCACAGAGGTGACCGCTTTGATTCCTGGGAGGTCCCACTCTCTCTCTAGTTACTCTTTTCCCCCTTATGTATTTATAAAATCTTTTGGAATTGTCCTTGATGCTACCCGCCAGAGCTATCTCCTGGCCCCTTTTTTGCCCTTCTGATCTTTTTCAGTTTACTCCTTAGTTCCCGAAACTCTTCCAGGGATGCACTTGATCCCAGCAGACAATGCCTGTCCCATGCATCCTTCTTGTTCTTGACCAATGCCTCAATTTCCCTCATCAGCCAAGCTTCCTTACGTTTGCCTGCTTTGCCCTTCACTCCAACGGGGACGTACGTATCCTAAGCTTTCGTCAGCGCACTTTTGAAAAACATCCCACTTGGCCGATATTTCTTTCCCCTCAAATAATCTGCTCTAGTTAACTTACGCGAGATCTTCTCTCATACCCTCAAAGTTGGCCTTACTGCAGTTGTGCATTTTAACACCTGGACCCTCTCCATCCCGATCCATAACTATCTTAAACCTAATCGAACTGTGGTCACTGGTCCCAATAGGCTCCCCCACAAACACTTCATTAACTTGCCCTTCCCAATTTCCCAATAATAGACCCAGCGTTGCCCTCTCACGTGTGGGGGCCTCCACAAAACTCTATTGAACACTTTTGAGGAATTACACCCCATCTAAACACTTCACGCTATGATTTTCCCAGTTTTTATTGGGAAAGTTAAAATCCCCTACTACAACAACCTTATTTGACCTGCAGCTGTCTGCAATGTCCTGGCATATTTGTTCTTCTAATTCCCATTGACTATTCGGGGGTCAGTAGTACACCCCCAACAAGGTGACCATCCCTTTCTTGTTCCTCAGCTCCACCCATATATCCTCACTAGACGAACCGTCTGTAATGTCACCTCTGATCACTGCCGTGACATCCTCCTTAACCAACAATGCAACCCCCACCCCCCCTCCTCTTTTTCCCTCACCCCTGTCTCTCCTGAAGCTCCTGTACCCCGGAACATTGAGCTGCCAGTCCTGTCCCTCCCTTAACCAGGTTTCAATCATGGCTACAACGTCCCAGTCGCTCGTACCTATCCATGCCCTAAGCTCATCTGCCTTACCCGTCAGGCCCCTTGCATTAAAATATGTGCAGTTTAAACCAACCCTCCTTCCTCGCTGTCCGCCTTTCACCTCCCTATTCTGTCCACTAACCTTTCCCGCACCACCCTCCATACCAACTTCAGGCCTCCCACGTGCCTCTGTCCTGTACAAGATCCCACACCTCTGCCAATCTAGTTTAAACCCTCCCATGTAGCATTAGCAAACCTGCCCGCAAGGATGTTGGTCCCCCTCCAGTTAAAGTGCAACCCGTCCCTTTTGTACAGGTCACCCCTGCCCCAGAAGAAATCCCAATGATTCAAAAATCTAAATCCTTGCCCTCTGCACCAACTCCTCAGTCACACATTCATTTCCCCTATCTTCCTGTTCTTATCTTCACTAGCACGAGGTACTGGAAGCAATCCTGAGATCACTACCCTGCAGGTCCTGCTTTTCAATCTTATACCCAATTCTTATGTAAACTATCCCTAGTGTGCAGGATAGAACTGGTGTACGGGTGATCACTGGTCGGCGTGGACTCGGTGGGCCGAAGGGCCTGTTTCCACGCTGTATCTATAAAAACTAAAACATTAAAATTTGGTGTCTCACAGTCAGTCTGAAGAAAAGTCCCAACCCAAAACTAATAATTAAAAAGTATAAAATTATCATGTTAAAAATGAAAGATAACATTTGAAAATCTTGTGTGCTGTCATCTGCCCATCTCCCTCCACAGACACTGCCTGACACCTGAATTCCCTCAACATTTTGTTTCTTGGTACGATGACTCTCTAAACCTACTCGGCACAAGGTGGCCTGTCTGCTTTTATGGTACAAATTTGGATTTCAGATGGTGGAATCTCATCAGACAATAGACAATAGGTGCAGGAGTAGGCCATTCGTAGCCAGGAGTAGATTATCCTCATCCCTGTTCTACATGGCCTAACCCTTACTCTTAAACTGTGTCCCCTGGTTCTGGACTCCCCAAACATCGGGAACATAAGGAGGTCATCTGGCGTAATGAACAGTCACAGATTGAAGGTGGAAAGAAGGAACTGCAGATGCTGGTTTATAGTAAAGATAGACGCAAAGTGCTGGAGTGACTTAGAAGGTCAGGCAACATCTCTGGCGAAAAAGGATGGGTGACGCTTCGGGTCGGGCACTTCTTCAGACTGAAAGTAGAGGGTGGGGGGGGGGAGGGGGGGAGCTGGAGGCGAGAAAAGATCTGGACCAGTCAGGGGTGGCCTCAAATGACCTCAGTCAGGGCGCTGCCTGGTAAGCCCATTGTTGGCTAGGGAAGGTGAAGAGAAACAATGTGGAGAACTCTGGAACTGGTTAAATAACTAGGATGGAGGAAGGGGGGGCAAGAGGAGAGGGGAGGGGAGTGCAAGAAGAAGTTACTTAAAATTTGAGAATTCAATGTTCACACCCCTGCGTTGTAAGCAAAATATGAGTTGCTGTTCCTCCAATTTGAGTGCAGCCTCACTCTGGCAATGGAGGAGGCCCAGGACGGAAAGGTCAGTGTGGGAATGGGAAGGGGAGTTGAAATGGATGGCAACCGGGAGATCCTGTAGGCCTAGGCACTACAGCACTTTGTGTCTACCTTTGGTCACAGGTTGAAGTCGGAAGCCAAATTTGGATTACAGATGGTGGAATCCAATCAGGAGGTCACCTGCCTTAACGGAGGATCACAGGTTGAAGTCGGCACGGTTTGGGGGAGGAAGGAAAGGTTTGTTATCGAGTGAGGCAGATGCAGCGCAGAGGAACACAGATACACAATGTACCTACTTGTCCAAGGCCCCATTCACACATGGACTCCACCTTTCAATGGGGACTGATTGACAACGGCATTGACACTACAGTGAGGCGATGGGGCAAAAAGAAACTTGTGTGGAACTGAACTAAAATGGAAGGAAATAAAAAGAAATTTGAAATTAAACAAATTAGTTAAATGAAATTAAGAAACCAAATCTGAAAGTTATGCGGTGGGTGAGGAGAGGGAGGTGGTTTAGGACACGTACCGGTACATTGGGACAGTCAACGTTTGTTCAAAGCATTGCCATGTGGCGTGGAGATCGGTCCGACTCAGGCTGGTGGAGTAGTAACGCCAGGCTGTCTGTTGTGAGGGCACAAAGACAGGGTCATAAGCACGAGAAACGGGGAAGGAGCCAGCTACAACAGCCTCTTCAACCTGATCCCACGCACAATGGGTTCAGGCCTTCCCAATCCATGGATCACAACCTGACAAGGACGATGACACGTTGGCCTGGCTCGCCTCAACGAAGCTGCACGTCTAAAAAGACACACGACAGAAGAAGAAGAAGCTCGATTGACTGAGGCCCTATACCCTGGGACAGATGTGCAGACCCCCTGGGACAGATGTGCAGACCTCTGGGACAGATGTGCAGACCCCCTGGGAGAGATGTGCAGACCCCAATGGGACAGATGACCAGACTCCTCTGAGGGAAGAGCTTCCTCCCAATTCCCAATGACTGGTGCCTGGTCCTTGTCCCAGCCTCGACTCGCAGCCTGAAGAAATGGTTCACATCATCTCCCCAATCGATGCCTCCTCATTCAAGAACATTAGCACTTAGCAGAAGGAGCCCCTCCACACAGACTCTGCACCACCTGGGTGTTAGCTGAGCAATCTCAGGTCAGTGCTCTAGCCTGACCCAGTGATCCAGGGTCACTGTCCATGCCTGACCTGGTGATCCCGGGTTAATGTCCAAGCCTGACCTGGTGATCCAGGGTCACTGTCCAAGCCTGACCTGGTGATCCCGGGTTAATGTCCATTTCATCGTTCCATTTCTCGGGACCCCGACAATAAAACATTCTTCACTCTTGACCAATCCATGCCCCCTTCCCTCTGGACAGTGCAGACAACATCTCACAAGCTACACCGTGGACATCCCTCGCTTGGGACATCCTCGCTTGGGACATCCCTCGCTTGGGACATCCCTCGCTTGGGACATCCCTCGCTTGCGACATCCCTCGCTTGGGACATCCCTGCTGTGATGCAACCAGCCGTTCTTGGATCCCGTGGGTAACTCGTGTTCTGTGTCTCACCTTCCCTCCAGAGCCACATCCCTCTCACCTCTCTCGCCCACCCCCGTAACCGTGGAAGCCCACCCCTCACCTGGATGAGGCCAGCCGCGGGATTCCGTCGCTTCTCAAAGTGTTTCTGCCGATGTTGCTCCTGAACCTTCAGCGCGAACCCTGAACCCAGGATTCCCTGGAATGTGGAAGACGGAACAGTCAGGAGGGCTGAAGGGTGTGCGATGGATGTCTTAGCGATGGAAAAGGCTCAGGCAGGGACAAATGTTGGGGAAGAGGAGCTAAGGGCTTTGGGCAGAGGTGGGACATCAACCGGCCCTGGTCTCACGGCGTGGTAGAAATGACTGAAGGGCGAAACAGCCTCATGCTGACCCGTTTAGCAATGTGTCCCGGCAGTGGAAGCCAACCAGAAATACTGGAAGGCGTCTAGCTGCACTCTCCCACCCTGAGCAGAGCATTGCTAGAGGCCACAGGGATAGGAGAGGGGTCAGGGAGTAGAAGCATCTTAATACGAGGGGCAGGACTCAGCCCAATGCCCCATTCAACAAGATCACTGCTGATCATATCTGGGCCTCCAGACTTGAGAACAGCTTCTGTTCCTGACAGTTTGAACGGACCGTCTTTGTTGATGCTGGCACTTGGGAAGGTCACATGTGGAGCCAAAAGGCAATCCCAAATCAAGTAAGGGTTGGAAACTGCTTCCCAGAGGTTTTCCAGGAATGTGGCAAACAATTGGAATAATTCCCAGGAATTCTCTTATTAGTGGGGAGACGGGATGGAGACAGCTGCAGCGTTGGGATCACAATGGAAAGTTGGGAGAGTCGCTCCCGGATTCCGGAGTGGGACAGAATCCTCTGGGCTCCAGGGATGTGACAGGTCGGTATCCCCTCTCCTCCACGTTCACCGTATGCTTACCGCTGGCAGAGCGAAGAAGGACACTCCGATGAGGGTAAAAGTGGCGGCCAGCAGGGCGGCCATTCCAGGTGATGGGGTACTTGTCACCATAGCCGATGGTGGTCAACGTGATCTGTGAGTTGGGGCAAGTCACAGTGAGCAGCAGAGGAGTGGACCCCAACCCAACCAGACACCCTCCCCTCACAGCCTGTGCTTGGCCATCGACCCTCATTACTGGGGGAAGTTTAGAGATACAGCATGGAAACTCCCTTTGGCCCATCGAGTCTACGCCGACCATCCATCACCCATACACACTTGTTCTGTGTTATTCCACTTTCTCATCCACCAAAGTGTATGAATGAATATGAGAATATCTGACCTCAATCGTTTTTAAGATGAGGGGGGTAAGATTTAATAGGAACCAGAGGGGCAATTTTTACAAAAAGGGTGGTAGGTATATTGGAACGATCACCCATTCACACTAGTTCTACGTTATCCCACTTTCTCATCCACTCCCTACACACTGGGGGCAATTTACAGAGGGACAATTAACCTACAAACCAGCACATCTTTGTGGGATGTGTGGGGAACCGGGGCACGCAGAGGAAACCCACACGGTCACAGTGAGAACGTGCAAACTGCACACAGACAGCATCCAAGGTCAGGATCAACCCAGGCCTCTGGCGCTGCGAGGCTGCGCCACTGTGCTGCCCTAGAGGATTGGGAGAACATTCAGGAATTCCGAGGAACTTTTCCAAATCATGTCAGTGGTGGAAAACGCATTGCTGGGATATTGCTGGGAATGGAGGCAACAATTGGAACATTCTCCAGGAACTTCCCAGGATTTGTGGCACTGGTGAATGCACACACTGGGTCAGGAAAGTGTGACGTTCCGATTTTTCGGCAAATCAAGGGAAAGGGTTCCAAGGACCTTGTATCGGTCGGAACGCATTTACAGGTCGCTCCCGTGTCCCTACCTCTCTCTCCACCAGCCCCCTTGTGTGCCTGTGGAGATGTGGTGTAAAACCTCCCCCATCCCAGCCCGACACCCCCACCACCCCATC
>JAXLNO010005516.1:134622-182529 GCA_038087875.1 Malacoraja senta | reverse complement strand
ACATTATTCACATTACTCCCTTTATCCTGTGTCTGTGGATGTCTCAATTGTAATCATGTGTAGTCCCTTTTGCTGACTGGATCTCATGCAACACTGGACCACTGGTGCACGTGACAATAAACTGAACTGAACAAAACTAAAACTAAACTAACGTGGCAAAAGATCCCAAAGACACAGTGATCAAAAACAATGCATTTTAAAGTATAGTGGAACAAAGGTTGGATGTATATAGCACAGTTGAATGTGGAGTGTGGCTAAGTGGGTCACAGCCTAGTTGCTAGATATCAGATCACACTGCAGAGAACTGCACACAAACTCTCCAGTCAGCACTCCACTGCAGTGGATAGTTAGAGTGCAAAGTGGGTAGATAGATTGTAAAAACGTTGACTCTTCCTCTCCACATCCGGCCTGGCCAGACCTGGCAGAATCTTTCATGTTTCAGTCAAGCTCCCTCTCACTCTTTCAAACTCCACAGTGGAGCAGTGGTAGTGCCTCGCAGCGCCAGAGACCCAGGTTCGATCCTGACTTCAGGTGCTGTCCGTACGGAGTTTGCACTTCTGAAACCCAGGTGCTCCAGTTTCACAGGTTATAGGAGTAGAATTGGGCCATTCGGCCCATCGAGTCTACTACGCCATCCAATCACGTTACTGGCGTTACTTTGCACTAAACGTTATTCCCTATTCATGTATGTATAAACTGTAAATGGCTCCATTGTTATCATGTGTGATGATGACAATGGAGCCATTTACAGTTTATACATACATGAATAGGGGATAACATTTTGTGTACCTACAGTTTATACATACATGAATAGGGGATAATGTTTAGTGCAAAGTAAAGCCAGTAAAGTTCGATCAAAAATAGTCCACTGGTCACCAATTAGATAGACAGGACCACTCCCTGGTTGGTGATAGGATGGTTCAGTTGCCTGATAACAGCTGGGAAGAAACTGTCCTGAATGTGGAGGTGTACGTTTTCACACTTCTGAAGCCGCCCCACTGCCATTTATTGTCTTTCCGCAGACTGGTTAGCATGACAATAAACTAAACTGAACTGGATCAGTGTGGAATGGGCTGAAGGGCCTGTTCTTGTGCTGTACTGTTGAGTAGATGATCGGCATAACACAGAGGGAGTGTGGAGTCGGTTTGTGATCGCCTGCTGTATCCCAAAACTGCGGCCGTAGCTGCGGGGAAGCTAGCCGCGGGCGGACGGGCCGAGCGGCGGCGAGGAAGGGGGCTAGCCGCGGGCAGTCGGGCCGAGCAGCGGCGGGGAATGGGCTAGCCGCGGGCGGTCGGGCCGAGCAGTGAGGAAGGGGCTAGTCGCGGGCGGTCGGGCCGAGCGGCGAGGAAGGGGCTAGTCGTGGGCAGTCGGGCTGAGCGGCGGCGGGGAAGGGGCTAGTCGCGGGCGGTCGGGCCGAGCGGCGGTGGGGAAGGGGGCTAGCCGCGGGCGGTCGGGCCGAGCTGTGAGGAAGGGGCTAGTCGCGGGCGGTCGGGCCGAGCGGCGGTGGGGAAGGGGCTAGTCGCAGGCGGTCGGGCCGAGCGGCGGTGGGGAAGGGGCTAGTCGCGGTCGGTCGGGCCGAGCGGCGGTGGGGAATGGGCTAGTCGCGGGCGGTCGGGCCGAGCAGTGAGGAAGGGGCTAGTCGCGGGCGGTCGGGCCGAGCGGCGGTGGGGAATGGGCTAGCCGCGGGCGGTCGGGCCGAGCTGTGAGGAAGGGCTAGTCGCGGGCGGTCGGGCCGAGCGGCGGTGGGGAAGGGGCTAGTCGCGGGCGGTCGGGCCGAGCGGCGGTGGGGAAGGGGCTAGTCGCGGGCGGTCGGGCCGAGCGGCGGTGGGGAATGGGCTAGTCGCGGGCGGTCGGGCCGAGCAGTGAGGAAGGGGCTAGCCGCGGGCGGTCGGCCGAGCAGTGAGGAAGGGGCTAGCCGCGGGCGGTCGGGCCGAGCGGCGGTGGGGAAGGGGTTAAGGGGTACGGAGCGCGCTGCGCAAGTGCAAGTGCAGCGGCCGTTGATGTGAGCGCGCCCGGCGGCGCCGCCATTGTTTACAGCCCCGCGCTGAGGAGGGAGCGAGCGAGCGACTGCGGCCCCTTCGCTCCATGGCATGGGCGGCCGCACGGCATGATCCCAGGCGATGGGCTGAGCGGCCGCGATTATGGTGCAGAAAGGGAAGCGGAGGGAGGCGGCAGCGGGCGGAGAGGGAGACGGAGACGGGCCGGCCGTCAGGAGGCTGCGGGTGGGCTTCGTGGGTGTGGAGGGCGCCGAGCCCGCCTGTTCCCGGGACGGTGCCGAGCCCGCCTGTTCCCGGGACGGTGCGCTGCTGATCGTGGGCCGCTCGCCCGCCCGCAGACCCCGCACCCGGCGAAACGCCTGCTACCGCCGCCTGCAGAACTTCATGTACAACGTGCTGGAGCGGCCCCGCGGATGGGCATTCGTCTACCACGCCTATGTGTGAGTACATACTCCCTCCACCCTGGGGACAGACGCACCCCCACCCTAGGGACAGACCCACCCCCACCCTGGGGACAGACCCACCCCCACCCTGGGGACAGACCCACCCCCACCCTGGGGACAGACCCACCCCCACCCTGGGGACAGACCCACCCCCACCCTGGGGACAGACTCACCCCCACCCTGGGGACAGACCCCATCCTCAACCTGGGGAGAACCCACCCCCACCCTGGGGAGACCCTCACACCTCAACTCTCATGCAAGGGACAGAGCCTGTCCTGTCGGGGGTGGGCACCCTGGTGAGACCTGACATCAACCTCCCCCCCCCCCCCCCCCGGACAGAACCTAAACCCACCCTGGGGAGACCCATTCCCCACCCTGGGGTCAGGCCATACCGTTGGGACAGACAAACGTATTGTCACACAAAGGGAATGCTGGAAAGATAGCAGGGAAGGCAGCGTCTGTGGGGAGAGAAGCAGAGCTAACATTGGAAGTGGATGACTTGAATAGGGAAAGGATGGATTCCAGTTAAAGGCTATTCACGTCAAACGTTAATTCTGTTTCACCCTACACAGAAGCTGCCTGACCAGCTGAGCAATTTCATTTATAATTTCAGATTTTCTGCATCTGCATTTGCTTTGACTATTAAACGACCAATAGGGTGGCACAGTGGTGCAATGGATATAGCCGCTGCCTCACAGCGCCTGAGTGCCGAGTTCGAACCTGACCTCGTGTGCTGTCTTTACGGAGTTTTCATGTTCTCCCTGTGACCGCGTGGGTTTTCTCTGGGTGCTCCTCTCACTGTGACCGCGTGGGTTTTCTCTGGGTGCTCCGGTTTCCTCCCATTCTCCAAAGACGTGCAGGTGTGTAGGTTAATTGGCCTCTATATATTATCCCTAGTGTGTAGGATAGTGCTAGTGCATGGGGTGATCGTGGTCGGCACTATCTAGGCAGGCCAAAGGGTCTGTTTAGGCGCTGTATCTCTAAACTAAACTAAACTAAAATTGCTGCATTTCATGTTGTGTAACCTCAGTTTGAAGATTTATTGTTGGGAACTGGAACAGGAAACGAATGTTGTATTAATATATATTAATTATTACAATTACATGACGTGTTATAATCATAGAGATATAGAGTGATACGGTGCGGAAACAGGCCCTTCGGCCCAACTTGCCCACATCGGTCAGCATGCCCCAGCTACATTAGTCTCACCTGCCCGCATTTGGTCCATATCGCTCCAAACCTTTCCTAGCCATGTATCTGTCTAACTGTTTCTTAAATGTTGGGATAGTCCCTGCCTCAACTACCTCCTCTGGCAGCTTGTTCCATACACCTACCACTCTTTGTGTGTTAAGGTTCATTTTCTTAAAACAGACAACTTACAATAAGTTAGGTAAAACCAATACAAGCTTTAATGATCATTTAGCCAGCGAGAGTGCTAGGAGATACAAAGTCAAGCATACAGTAGATACTTAACTCCTCCTAGGCCGTCACTCTAATGAATGAAGACATACAGCATATTTTATAGTATTTCAGAAACATAGTCACATGTTTATACAGAGTTGCAGCAATGATGTCTAACATATCAATCACAGCTGTACCCATTCAAAGCATGCTTGTCACTGATACAATACTTCTCATGCTATGGTTATATTGATCACAAACTTTAGTTACGAAACCCCCAAATAACAGGAAGTTAGTCAAAGGTCTATCATCTGCAGTACCTTCTTAAACAATGTAAGGATTCTTATCAATTGCCCACAGAAGTTTCAGTATACAGAAACTTCCAACGTTTCAGAAAGCTTATCCTCTCATAGATACATAGATACATAGAAAATAGGTGCAGGAGTAGGCCATTCGGCCCTTCGAGCCTGCACCGCCATTCAATATGATCATGGCTGATCATCCAACTCAGTATCCCGTACCTGCCTTCTCTCCATGCCCCCTGATCCCTTTAGCCACAAGGGCCACATCTAACTCCCTCTTAAATATAGCCAATGAACTGGCCTCAACTACCCTCTGTGGCAGAGAGTTCCAGAGATTCACCACTCCCTGTGTGAAAAGGTTTTTTCTCATCTCGGTCTTAAAGGATTTCCCCCTTATCCTTAAGCTGTGACCCCTTGTCCTGGACTTCCCCAACATCGGGAACAATCTTCCTGCATCTAGCCTGTCCAACCCCATAAGAACGTTGTACGTTTCTATAAGATCCCCTCTCAATCTCCTAAATTCTAGCGAGTATAAGCCAAGTCTATCCAGTCTTTCTTCATATGAAAGTCCTGACATCCCAGGAATCAGTCTGGTGAACCTTCTCTGCACTCCCTCTATGGCTATAGTGTCCTTCCTCAGATTTGGAGACCAAAACTGTACGCAATACTCCAGGTGTGGTCTCACCAAGACCCTGTACAACTGCAGTAGAATCTCCCTGCTCCTATACTCAAATCCTTTTGCTATGAAAGCTAACATACCATTTGCTTTCTTCACTGCCTGCTGCACCTGCATGCCTACTTTCAATGACTGGTGTACCATGACACCCAGGTCTCGCTGCATCTCCCCTTTTCCTAATCGGCCACCATTTAGATAATAGTCTGCTTTCCTGTTTTTGCCACCAAAGTGGATAACCTCACATTTATCCACATTATACTGCATCTGCCAAACATTTGCCCACTCACCCAGCCTTTCCAAGTCACCTTGCAGTCTCCTAGCATCCTCCTCACAGCTAACACTGCCCCCCAGCTTAGTGTCATCCGCAAACTTGGAGATGTTGCCTTCAATTCCCTCATCCAGCTCATTAATATAAATTGTAAATAGCTGGGGTCCCAGCACTGAGCCTTGCGGTACCCCACTAGTCACTGCCTGCCATTGTGAAAAGGACCCGTTTACTCCTACTCTTTGCTTCCTGTTTGCCAGCCAGTTCTCTATCCACATCAATACTGAACCCCAATACCGTGTGCTTTAAGTTTGTATACTAATCTCTTATGTGGGACCTTGTCGAAAGCCTTCTGAAAGTCCAGATACAACACATCCACTGGTTCTCCCCTATCCACTCTACTAGTTACATCCTCGAAAAATTCTGTAAGATTCGTCAGACATGATTTACCTTTCATAAATCCATGCTGACGTTGTCCAATGATTTCACCACTTTCCAAATGTGCTGCTATCCCATCTTTAATAACTGACTCTAGCAGTTTCCCCACTACCGATGTTAGACTAACTGGTCTGTAATTCCCCGTTTTCTCTCTCCCTCCCTTCTTAAAAAGTGGGGTTACGTTTGCTACCCTCCAATCCTCAGGAATACTCCAGAATCTAAAGAGTTTTGAAAAATTATCACTAATGCATCCATGTAAACAGAAGCCAGAATAATGCATTCTGGCTTCTGTTTACAGAAGCCAGAACCTTCTCAGGAAGTACATCCCCTCTCACCATTGTCAATATCTTTTGCTTGGGCACAACAGGAAGCAGCTTGGATGCAGTTTGAAAGCTGGCCTCCAATTTCCTGATTCCCAAATTTCTGCAAACTTCAGTTTATTTCAGCACCCAGAAAAAGCTGGGTTATACTCCGGCTATACTCAAGCTAATATTTTACTTAATCCATTCTAATTATAAAATATTTCATTATTAACTAGGATATTATGTGTGGAAAAAGTTATCCCTCAGATTCCTATTCAATCTTTTCCCCTTCACCTTAAACCTTTGCCCTCTAGTCCTCGATTCACCTACTCTGGGCAGGAGACTCTGTATCTGCCCGATCTATTCCTCATGATCCTCTCATGATACTGTTTAAGTCCGCTTCCTTGATAGAATTTGAATGCACGATTTGCCTGACTGCACTATTTGAATGCACTATTTGCCTGACTGACGTCGCCCTGCCCTGAGATGATGCCAGGTTTATTTATTGTTATGAGGCAGGGAGTGTGGGGTTACGTGTGTGATGGTGGATTGTTCATTGATTCCCTGACAGCACATTGTCACGGTCTTCGGCTACTGTTTGCTTTTTAATGACGTAGACTGGGAAAATATTTGAGTAGGAAGGAACTGCAGATGCTAGTTTATACCGAAGATAGACACATATTGCTGGAGTAACTCAGCGGGAAACCTGAAGAAGGATCTCGACCCGAAACATCATCCATCTCTTCTATCCAGAGATGCTGCCTGTCCCACTGAGTTACTCCAGCATGTTGTGTGTATCTTCGGGAAAATGTTTGAAACGTATGTAAGCATCTCCCCTGTCGTGGGCGTAGTTGAGGCCTCTGGTCAGCAGGATTTGCTGTGGATGGAGTGCCTGAAGTCCGTGCCCTTGGTGGGTGGAGAGTGCAGCTTTTCCACACAGCCACCAGAACCTCTGGGATCCCTGAATAACAAGGACCCATTTAGACACGAGGAACTGCAGAAGCTGGTTTACAAGAATAGACACAAGATGCTGGCGTAATGGTGGGTCAGACAGCATCTCTGGAGAACATGGATAGTTGACGTTTCAGGTTGGGACCCTTCTTGGAGTCCGCTAGATTTATAGGGAGATTGCACGCAGTCGAGGTCGCGACCCGTGACCCGTGACCCGTACTGTTGCCACACAACGCCATCTGGAGTACAAGCGGTGAACTGCAGGTAAGCATTTACTATGGCTGGCAGTACAGCGGGCCCTTCTTCTGGCCCAGCATCCGGACTGGTTGCACACTTGGGGACCCCGGGTTGTCTATGCCGCGGCCGGGGGTGGGAGGAGGAGGAGGAGGTGGTCGGGGGGTGGGGGGGAGGGAGGAAGAGGTCGGGGTGCCGATGCAGTGACTTGGGGTGGGCGGAGGGAGCAGACCGTCCCCAACTCTGCTGCAGCTGACGTTGCCTGGAGCCGCGGCCCCACCTCATCCGGCCTTGCTCCCCCGCGGTCCCCTGGCCCCGCTCCCCCCGGCCCCGCTCCCTTCCCAGCCCCGTGTGTGGGCGCTGCCCGCCCACAGCCCGTGACAGTGCGGCCCACAGAGGGAGACGGGGCGGAGGGTGGCCGTGGCCGGACAGCGCTGACCCCGGGAGGAGAGTGGGGGCTGTCCTGAGGGATGCACTCCTTCGGCCGCTTACACCTTGGTGCTCGGGTTCAGAGCAAACCTTCCCACTTTCATACTGATACCTTCCCGCTTTCAATGACAGCACCCACAAATATTTATAGTGCAAAAAGACAATTTGGGCATTTTTTAACAGGTAAGAAGGTGCGCGTTCCGTGTGTTAACAGTGTGTGCCAAGGCAGCCATGTCCTCCACATGGATTGAGCTGCTCCGTGCATCACGCCCTTTGACCCGATGACCCCTCCTATAGAGTCATAGAGTGTCAAAATGGGCTCTTCAGCCCAACTTGCTCACACCGATAATCATCAGACTGATTGTGGTGGGGGTAGAAAGCTGGAAGAGAAGTTGGGGTGGGACATAGCCTGGCAAGTGATAGTTGGATACAGATGAGGAGATGTCAGATGGGTGGTCAAGCTAAAAAGAGTCAAAAGGGGGTGAGTGAAGGAGAGAAGATGCAGGAATTGTGAAGACAGAGGAAGAAGTAATGGTGAATAAAAGGCACAGTGTTGAACTCAGTGGATCAGGCAGCATCTCTGGAGAACATGGCTAGGTGACGTTTCGGGTAAATGCATTCCCTATCCATGTTCTCCAGAGATGCTGCCTAACCTGCTGAGTTACTCCAGCACTTTATGTCAATTCTTCTAAATCAGCATCTGCAGTTCCTGGTTTCTCTAAGGTGGAAATGGACGAGGTGAAGGGGAAAGGGTTGTTGGTGGTTAGTTACTTAAAATTGGAGCATTCAATGTTCACCCAAGCGAAATATGAGTTGTTGTTCTTCCAGTTTGTGTGTGGTCTCACTCTGGCAATGGATGAGGCTCAGGGCAGGGAGGTCAGTGTGGGAATGTGAAGGGGAGTTAAAATGGTTAACAACCGGGAGATCCAGCAGGCCTTGGTGGATTGAGAATCCTTGATTGATTGAAGCCTTCAAGGAGCTAATTGATGCCCAGGTTATTGCTAGCTTCGGCATCAGTGATGAGATTTGGCAGGAGTTATCGCCTGACTACATCCTCAGGGACGGTGAAACCGTGTGTGTTTGGTTCTTTAGGGCTCATTAAAATCTATGTGCTGCGTGTTTGACTGGCTGATCACCCACTCCCAGTGATTGCCACACACGGAGGAAGTCCTTGAGAGGATCGCAAATGCTCGAAACCAACCTATCAGCTTTCCACTGTGTCTCTGCCGTGCTTTGGATCTTTCTATCGTTTCATTGATAAAGATGATCAGGGGCAGAGAGGATTGATGTGATTAGGAGGAATTGTTTGTAGTGTTGCCTGCAAGAAGATTATATCTCACCAGTCAAGACGTTCATTTATTGAGACACGAGAGGACTGCAGATGCTTAAATCTTCAGCAGAACCCAGCTGGCCAGGCAGCATCTGTGGAGGGAATGGACAGGTGCCGTCTTGGGTCGGGAGCCTTCTTCAGACTGATGGAGTTGGGGCGGGAAACTTGCAAGCGAGAGGTGGGGGCGAGACAATGTCTGGCAAGTGATAGGTGGATGCAGGTGAGAGGAATGGGGGGGGGGGGGTTGATAAGCAGGTCGGTGGATTAAGTGACAAAGGCTGGAGCTGAAAAGGAGATAAAAGCTTGTTAGATAAGTGCAGAGCAGGAGTAAAATATAAAGCCAGAGTGAGGGATGTTGGTGGAAGGGGACAGAGAAAGGGGGAAGATGTAGGAAATATAGGACTTGGGGATGGCAGGTGCATGTATGAAGGAGGGGGATGGAGCAGGGTGACGGGGGTTGGGGAGGGGGTGGGGGAAGGTGGGGAAAATGTCTGCACTGGGGGGAAAGAAGGGTGTTACTTCAAGTTGGAAAATTCAATGTTCATACTAAAAAAGACACAGTGCTGGAGTAACTTGGCGGGTCAGGCAGCATTTCTGAAGACATGGACAGGCAACACTTTGGGTCTGGACCCTTCTTCAGACTCTGCTGTATTCTCAATGTTCATACCGTTGGGTTGTAAACTACCCAAGCGGAATATTGGGTGCTGTTCTTCCAGTCTGCATACGCTTGTTGATATTCTGATTACACTCAATGCCCTGAAGGATAAAAGGCCATTGGGTGCGAAGACTGAGGGTTAAATCAGATTGTTCTCGGGTAGATGTGAATAACCCACTTCAATACTGGGAATTCGCCCCTCCAATACCCCCCCTCCCTCCCCTCCAATATCCCTCTCTCTCCCCTCCATAACCCCCTCTCCCCCCCTCTCCCCTCCCCCCCCCAGACACCCCCTTCCCTCCCCTCCAACTACAGATTATCTGGTTAGTTACCACCATGCTCTTCGCTAACTATCCATGACCAGAATGTAGAAAGAAAGAACTGCAGATGCTGGTTTATACCAAAGATAGACACAAAGTGCTGGATAACTCAGCGGGTAAGGCAGCATCTCTGGATGGGTGATGTTTTGGTTCGGGACCCTTCTTCAGACTGAAAAGCTACAGAAGAAGGGTTTGGACCTGAGATGTGATCCATCATTTTCGTCCAGAGATGCAACCTGACCCGATGAGTTACTCCAGAATTTTGCTAACTATTCCTGACCAGATTCTGCTTGCTGATAAAAAAATACAACCTATCTCTACACCCTGCCAAACAAGCTGATTTTGTTTAGATCTTTAGTCCTAGGAGTCCATCAAAAATATTCATCAGTCATATGATAATGGTGGTTTAGATGCTTTTAGATGGGAACGGATGGGTATGGGTCATGTGCAGGCAGTGGAGATGAGTTTACCTTGGCAGGTAGACACAAAATGTTGCAGTAACTCAGCGGGTCAGGCAGCATCTGGAGAGAAGGAATGGGTGACGTTTAGGGTTGAGACCCATCTTCTGAAGTCTGAAGAAGGGTCTCGACCCGAATTGGTCTGAAGAAGAGTCTCGACCCGAAACGTCACCCATTCCTTCTTTCCAGAGATGCTGCCTAATGGCTGAGTTACTCCAGCATTTTGTCTCTACCTTCGATTTAAACCAGCATCTGCAGTTCTTTCCTGTCCAGTTTATCTTGGCATCATGTTCAGCATGGACATTGTGGGCCGATTGGCCAATGCTGTACTGTACTGTTCTGTGTTCTGTGCTCAACCAGTGCATTGAGTGAGTGAGCGCTCCGGTGGTTTGTAAAGCAGATGTTGTGCCTTCATGTACGTAAATGTTGCAGAACGGTGTTTATTTTATTGTCATGTGTACAGGTACAGTGAAATGCTTTTGTGTGCTAACCAGTCAGCGGAAAGACTATACATGATTACAATTGAGCTCACCACAGTGTACAGATAAAGGGAATAACGTTTAGTGCAAGATAAAGTCCTGTAAAGTCTGATTAAAGATAGTCCGAAGGTGTACAATGAGGTGGATGGTTGCTCAGGTTGGTTCAGTTGCCTGATAACATCTGGGATGGAACTGTCCCTGAATCTGGAGGTGTGTGTTTTCACACTTTTGTGTCTCTTGCCTGATGGGAGAGGGGAAAAGAAGGAGTGTCCAGGGTGAGACTGGTCCTTGATTGTGCTGCTGGCCTTGCCAAGGCAGCATGGGGTGTAGATGGAGTTAATGGAAGGGAGGTTTGTGTGATGGTCTGGGCTGCGTCTGCAATTTTCTGCATTTTCTTGTATTGGATGGAGCTGTTCCGAAACCACATTGTGATGCATCCGCATTGTTTGAGAACAGCTCCATCCAAGACCACAGCAGATACGTGGTTATTGGAGAGCATGTTTGGATCAGGAAGTGTGACACCTTGCTCCCCACTTTGTGCAGTGAGCAGGATAGTGAGTGTTGGGGAGTGATTGGAGAAAGGGTGGAACGGTGAAAGCCACACGCCACCTGGAGATTGAGTGAAAGATGCAGCAAGGAAGCACGGAGTGCATGGAGTCGATGGTGGAGAGTCTGGTCTGTGTGATGGACTACGCTACATCTGCAACATCCCTGAAACCTCATGCCATCTTGACCAGAGCTGTTCCCAGAACAAGCCAGCAGTATGCTTTGTAGAATCTGAGTTTGAAGAAGGGTTCCAACCTGAAGCGCCACCTGTCCATGTTCCCCATAGATGCTGCCCGACCCGCTGAGTTACTCCAGCACTTTGAGTTTTTTCCTCACCTGTCAATTACTCCGTCAATCCTTGTAGAATCTGCTCCCGGCCCAATTTCAGGCAGCACCTTCCTGAACAAGCGACTCGCTTTTGATTTTTAAACAAAGTGTCAATTGTTGGAAATAAAAACCAGGGATGCCGGGAACACTCAGAAGTTTGGGCAGCATCTGTCAGAGAGAGTGAATATTTCAGGCTGCTGCGAAAACAGCAGCAGATTGAAAAATTGTGGCGGCGTTTGTCACCAGGAGTGGCGCCGGTGGTCACCAGGGGTGGCGCCGGTGGTCACCAGGAGTGGCGCCGGTGGTCACCAGGAGTGGCGGCGTTGGTCACGGGGAGTGGCGGTGGTGGTCGGGGGAGTGGCAGTGGTGGTCACCAGGAGTGGCGCCGGTGGTCACAGGGAGTGGCGGCGTTGGTCACGGGGAGTGGCGGCGTTGGTCACGGGGAGCGGCGGCGGTGGTCACGGGGAGCGGCGGCGTTGGTCACGGGGAGTGGCGGCGGTGGTCACGGGGAGTGGCGGCGGTAGTCACGGGGAGTGGCGGCGGTAGTCACGGGGAGTGGTGGCGGTAGTCACAGGGAGTGGCGGCGTTGGTCACGGCGAGTGGCGGCGGTGGTCACGGGGAGCGGCGGCGTTGGTCACCGGGAGTGGCGGCGGTAGTCACGGGGAGTGGCGGCGTTGGTCACGGGGAGTGGCGGCGGTGGTCACGGGGAGCGGCGGCGTTGGTCACCAGGAGTGGCGGCGGTAGTCACGGGGAGTGGCGGCGTTGGTCACGGGGAGTGGCGGCGGTAGTCACGGGGAGTGGCGGCGGTGGTCACGGGGAGCGGTGGCGGTGGTCACGGGGAGCGGCGGCGTTGGTCACGGGGAGCGGCGGCGTTGGTCACGGGGAGTGGCGGCGGTGGTCACGGGGAGCGGTGGCGGTGGTCACGGGGAGCGGCGGCGTTGGTCACGGGGAGCGGCGGCGTTGGTCACGGGGAGCGGCGGCGTTGGTCACGGGGAGTGGCGGCGTTGGTCACGGGGAGTGGCGGCGGTAGTCACGGGGAGTGGCGGCGGTGGTCACGGGGAGTGGCGGCGGTGGTCACGGGGAGTGGCGGCGGTGGTCACGGGGAGTGGCGGCGGTGGTCACAGGGAGCGGCGGCGGTGGTCACGGGGAGCGGCGGCGGTGGTCACGGGGAGCGGCAGCGTTGGTCACGGGGAGCGGCGGCGGTGGTCACGGGGAGCGGCGGCGGTGGTCACGGGGAGTGGCGGCGGTGGTCACCGGGAGTGGCGGCGTTGGTCACGGGGAGCGGCGGCGTTGGTCACGGGGAGTGGCGGCGGTGGTCACCAGGAGTGGCGGCGTTGGTCACGGGGAGCGGCGGCGTTGGTCACGGGGAGCGGCGGCGGTGGTCACCAGGAGTGGCGGCGTTGGTCACGGGGAGCGGCGGCGTTGGTCACGGGGAGCGGCGGCGGTGGTCACGGGGAGTGGCGGCGGTGGTCACGGGGAGTGGCGGCGTTGGTCACGGGGAGTGGCGGCGTTGGTCACGGGGAGTGGCGGCGGTAGTCACGGGGAGTGGCGGCGGTGGTCACCAGGAGTGGCGCCGGTGGTCACCGGGAGTGGCGCCGGTGGTCACCGGGAGTGGCGGCGGTGGTCACGGGGAGTGGCGGCGGTGGTCACGGGGAGTGGCGGCGGTGGTCACGGGGAGTGGCGCCGGTGGTCACGGGGAGTGGCGGCGGTGGTCACGGGGAGTGGCGGCGGTGGTCACGGGGAGTGGCGGCGGTGGTCACGGGGAGCGGCGCCGGTGGTCAAGGGGAGCGGCGCCGGTGGTCACGGGGAGTGGCGCCGGTGGTCACGGGGTGTGGCGGCGTTGGTCACGGGGAGTGGCGGCGTTGGTCACGGGGAGTGGCGGCGGTGGTCACGGGGAGTGGCGGCGGTGGTCACGGGGAGTGGCGGCGGTGGTCGGGGGAGTGGCAGCGGTGGTCACCAGGAGTGGCGGCGGTGGTCACGGGGAGTGGTAGCTGTGGTCATCAGGAGTGGCGGCGGTGGTCACCAGGAGTGGCAGCGGTAGGCACGGGGAGTGGCGGAGGAGGTCACCGGGAGTGCCGGTGGTCGTCGGAGTGGTGGCGGCGGTCGTCAGGGTAGTGGCGGAGGCGGTCACCGGGAGTGGCGGAGGCGGTCGGGGAGAGTTGCAGTAGTGGTTAGCGGGTTGTTTTATGCGATGCTTATTTGGTTCATGAGATGCCCCAGATCTGAAACATCGCCTGCCTCTCTTTCCACAGGATGAGCTGCTGAGTATCAGCGCCAATAGACAATAGACGCAGGAGTAGGCCATTTGGCCCTTCGAGCCAGCACCGCCATTCAATGTGATCATGGCTGATCATCCCCAATCAGTACCCCGTTCCTGCCTTCTCCCCATATCCTGACTCCGCTGTTTTTAAGAGCTCTATCTAGCTCTCTCTTGAAAGCATCCAGAGAACCTGCCTCCACCGCCCTCTGAGGCAGAGAGAGAGAGAGAGTTTAATCTTATACAAGTGAGAAAGATGCATGTTGTAGGTTGGAGGAGGGGGGGGAGAGTGGGGGGAGAACACACTTGTTCCGTTGACAAATAATTAAAGTTGCAGCTTGGCTGAGGGTGATGAAGCTGGTGGGTGATGGAGGCTGAGTCTGCAGAGCAGTAAATGGAGGGAGGTGAATGAGGAGGTGTGGACACTTTTGAAAAAAATGAAAACGGATAAGTCTCCAGGTCCTGACAGGATATTCCCGAGGACATTGAGGGAAGTTAGTGTAGAAATAGCAGGGGCTATGACAGAAATATTTCAAATGTCATTAGAAACGGGAATAGTGCCGGAGGATTGGCGTACTGCGCATGTTGTTCCGTTGTTAAAAAAGGGTTCTAAGAGTAAACCTAGCAATTATAGACCTGTTAGTTTGACGTCAGTGGTGAGCAAATTAATGGAAAGGATACTTAAAGATAATATATATAAGCATCTGGATAAGCAGGGTCTGATTAGGAACAGTCAACATGGATTTGTGCCTGGAAGGTCATGTTTGACTAATCTTCTAGAATTTTTCGAAGAGGTTACTAGGGAAATTGATGAGGGTAAAGCAGTGGATGTTGTCTATGTGGACTATAAGGCCTTTGACAAGGTTCCTCATGGAAGGTTGGTTGAGAAGATTCAATTGTTGGGTATTAATGGTGGAGTAGCAAGATGGATTCAACAGTGGCTGAATGGGAGATGCCAGAGAGTAATGGTGGATGGCTGTTTGTCAGGTTGGAGGCCGGTGACTAGTGGGGTGCCTCAGGGGTCTGTGTTGGGTCCACTGTTGTTTGTCATGTACATCAATGATCTGGATGATGGTGTGGAAAATTGGATTAGTAAGTATGCAGATGATACTAAGATAGGTGGTGTGGTGGATAATGAAGTAGATTTTCAAAGTCTACAGAGAGATTTAGGCCATTTGGAAGAGTGGGCTGAAAGATGGCAGATGGAGTTTAATGCTGATAAATGTGAGGTACTACATCTCGGCAGGACAAATCAAAATAGGACGTACATGGTAAATGGTAGAGAATTGAGGAATGCAGTTGAACAGAGGGATCTAGGAATAACTGTGCATAGTTCCCTGAAGGTGGAATCTCATGTAGATAGGGTGCTGGCCTTTATAAATCAGAGCATTGAATATAGAAGTTGGGATGTAATGTTAAAATTGTACAAGGGATTGGTGAGGCCAATTCTGGAGTATGGAGTACAATTTTGGTCGCCTAATTATAGGAAGGATGTCAACAAAATAGAGAGAGTACGGAGGAGATTTACTAGAATGTTGCCTGGGTTTCAGCAACTAAGTTACAGAGAAAGGTTGAACAAGTTAGGTCTATATTCTTTGGAGCACAGAAGGTTAAGAGGGGACTTGATAGAGGTCTTTAAAATTATGAGTGGGTTAGACAGAGTTGACGTGGATAAGCTTTTTCCATTGAGAGTAGGGAAGATTCAAACAAGGGGACATGACTTGAGAATTAAGGGACAGAAGTTTAGGGGTAACATTAGGGGGGAACTTCTTTTCTCAGAGAGTGGTAGCTGTGTGTAATGAGCTTCCAGTGGAAGTGGTGGAGGCTGGTTCGATTTTATCCTTTAAAAATAGATTGGATGGGTATATGGACTGGAAAGGAATGGAGGGTTATGGTCTGAGTGCAGGTAGATGGGACTAGGGGGAAGTATTTATTTAATTTTTTTTTTTTTTTTTAATGTTCGGCACGGACTTTAAGGGCCGAGATGGCCTGTTTCCGTGCTGTAATGGTTATATGATTATAAACAATGCAGGAGCCATCGGAAGCAGAGGGAGCCGTCTCTGAATCTGAGAATGTACAAACGCCATACAGACAGCACACATAGTCAGGATTGAATCCAGGATTGAATGCCGCTGTAAGGCACAACCACGTCCGAATCCCACAATCACACAAATCTGCTCATTCCTGGCACGCAGTCAATGGTGACAAGTTTTAATGACTGAGATCATTAAAACTTGTGACCATTGACTGCGTGCCAGGAATGAGCAGATTTGTGTGATTGTGGCATTCGGACGTGGTTGTGCCTTACAGCGGCATTCAATCCTGGATTCAATCCTGACTGTGTGCTGTCTGTATGGCATTTGTACATTCTCCCCATGACCTGCGTGTGTTTCCTCTGTGAGCTCCAGTTTCCTCAGGGAGATAATCCAGAAAGGCGCTGGAACCAGGTGTGCCGGACAATCGGTGGTGGACATGCATCATGGGTGCGGGCCGTGTTTGTGGGATCGCACTGTGTATACATCTGCTCTAGAGTTCCAGGAGAACCAAGAGTCAAGGGTGTTTAATAGTCACACGGACTAGAGCACTGAAACTCTTACTTTTTGTTTAGAGATACAGCATGAAAACAGTCCTTTCGGCCCACTGAGTCCGTGTTGACCATCGATCACTCATTCACACTAGTTCTTTGTTATCCCACTTTCTCATCCACACTTCACACACTTGGACCAATTAACTTACAAACCCGCACCTCTTTGGGATGTGGGAGGAAACCGGAGCACCCGGAGGGAAACCCTGCAGTCACAGGGTGAACGTGCAAACTCCACACAGGCAGCACCGGAGGTCAGGATGGAACCTGGGTCTCTGGCGCTGTGAGGCAGCAGCTCTACCTGTTGCACAGGTGTGATGACACGTGCTACAGTTTTACTGGCAAATTGATGCAGCACCACAACAAATAAATAAACAATAAATGATTAGTTAATTCAGTTGACCTGTGCAAGCCATGGACTGGAGTGGTTGGGTGCTGATGGAGAGTGATGGGTAGGGTAGTTCATGAGACTGATGGTTGTTGGGAAGTAGCTTTTCTTGAACTTGGGCTGTCAGGGTTCTCAGGCTCCTGGACCTCCTTCCTGATGGTAGGAGTGAGAGCGTGGCAAGGTTGGTGTGGGTCTTTGATATTAGCAACCTTCTTGAGGCAGTGCCTCCTGTAGATCCCTTTGATGATGGGGTGGTACCTATGATGGACCAGGTCTACCTTTGTTCATGGGCGATTGTGTTATGCTTGGAAGATTGTTCAGCTGGGATTATTTTATCAGGAAAAAGTGCTGGAGGAACTCAGCGGGTCCGGCAGCATCTCTGGAGAAAAAGGAATAGGTGATATTTCGGGTTGGAACCCTTCTTCAGATGCAGGAGATAATTTTTCTCCAGAAACTCTGCCTGACCCGCAGAGTCACTTCAGCATTTTGTGTCTATCTTCAGTATAAACCAGCATCTGCAGTTCCTTCCTGCACATACTTATTTTATCGTGAGATATTGAGACTCACACGTTGATCTTAGCCAGGTGTCCTCGATGTATTATAGAACCAAACAGCTGCAGACACCTCTGGCTGATGGTTTCGGGAGCTGGAGCCCAAACTTTGACAGTGATTTGCAAAGCTTGTAAAATTAAGCATTGCAAAAATGTGGTGCTGTCTGTGAATGGGACTTCTTAAAGACTGTTTCAGATGTGTCGGAGTCTGCTGAGCCCACCAACAGTGCTGTTTTACAGTATCCTATCAGGTGGTCCGATCTAAGCAGACATAGTTGCAGAATAAGGGGGGGCTCTTTTAAAACTGAGATGAGGAAGAACTTCTTCACCCAGAGGGTGGTTAATTTATGGAATTCACTGCCCCAGGGAGCAGTGAAGCAGAAACATTAAATATATTTAAGTCTAAAATAGATGGTTTTTTAGCTGCCAAGGGGATAAGGGGCTACGGGGAGAGGGCAGGGATATGGACCTAGGTAGGGTTAGTATAGTAAGACCTGAGTGATCTCCTGGACAAGTGTCGATCGCCTGGATTGGGGTCGGAGAGGATTTTCCCGGATTTTTTTCCCGAATTGGACCTGGGTTTTCATCCGGTTTTTTGCCTCCCCCAGGAGATCACGCGGTTCTTGGGGTGGAGAGGGGTGATAGCGGTATAAAGGGGAGGGTAGTGTCTTGGGTTCTGTGTCTTGTGTCTACTGTTTGTGGGGTAGGGGTGTCTGTTGGTGTTCAGCCATGAGCGAATGGCGGTGCGGGCTCGATGGACCTGGTGGTCTACTCTCGCACCTACTTCTATGATTCTATGATAACACCAAGGAAAAAAGACACAAGGTGCTGGAGCTACTCTGCGGGTCAGGCAGCATCTCTGGAGAACATGGATAGGTGACGTTTCAGGCTGAGAGCTTATCTTCAGACTTCAACATGAGGAACCTGTGTCTGTGACCCAGCTACAGGGAGAGGTTGGACAGGCAAGGACTTTATTCCTTGGAGCACAGGAGGCAAAGGTGTACAGTGCCCTCCATACTGTTTGGGATCAAGACCCATCAACTATTTATTCCCTCTGTACTCCACAATTTGTGATTTGTAATAGAAAAAAATCACATGTGGTTTTTCATAGTCAGAGGTGAACAGGAAGGGAGAGAGGATCGTCCCCAGTGGGGCCCCCATGTCCGAGACACAGTTCTGTAGCCTGACATATTGTGGTCGTCCAGTCAGGTAGATGGTGATCCAGGACACTAATGGAGCATCCACCCACATCTTCGTCAGTTTGCTACCTATGGTGTTAAAAGCACTGGAGAAGTAAATAAACATGACTCTCACAATGCTTCCCAGCTTATCCAGGTGAGTATAGGAACGATGGAGCAGGTGGGTGATGCCGTCCTCAACCCATCTTTGTTTGGTAAGTGAACTGCAGGGGGTCCAGGTAGGGTTTAACCAGGGGTCGTAGGTGAGTGAGCACCAGCCTCTCCAGAGACTTCATGATGTGTGAAGTCAGCACCACCGGTCTGTAGTCATTGGAGGAGCTGGGAAGCATCCTCTTTGGTACAGGAACCAGGCAGGATGTCTTCTACATCACAGCAACCCTCTCTAGGCTCAGGTTGAAGATATGCTGTGGGCACTCCACACAACTGGCTGGCACACGCCTTGTGTACCCTAGGGCTGACACCATCAGGAGCCGTGGCTTTGCCATGATGGTCAGGCGCGAAAAAAGAAAGGGCAGCGGAAGTGGACCAGGGGGATTGAGGGAGAGAGTCTGTCGGGGAGCAGGGGAGAGGGTGGGCAGAGGCCCCACCATCAAAATCTATTAGAAAAACAGGTTTAGCTTGTTGGCCCAGTGCTGATGGAGGTGAATCGGACAAAATCCTAGCTTATGGAAGGACCGCTCAGAAGTCTGAGGTGGGAGGGGAAGAATAGGGAAGGAGGGGGGAGGGAAGAATAGGAACTGTCCTGTAGAGAGGTTCTGACTGTCTCTCTATGCTTCTCATCATTTTACTTTAGTTTGCTGCCACAGTTCTAGGGTGGATCTGAGGTGATTCTCTTCACAGAGGGAAGATTATGCTGAGATTTAGCATTTGTAATGATGAGTTTTGGTAAACAAGCAAGATGTTTCCAGTGACAGAAGGCTGTCAGTAACTGGGAAACACAGGCTGAGTATAATCAGCAACACATCCATGGGGAGGTGAGGCAATGCTCTCACCTAGCAGCAGGCTATGATCCAGAGTGTGTCAGGAGCAAATTTAATCAGACCTTTAGAATTTTAGACATTAAAGAAACAGCCCGGAAACAGGCCCTTCGATCTACTGAGTCCGCGCCGACCAGCGATCACCCTATACAATGGAGATATCCTACACTCTAGGGACAATTTGCACTTTACAGAAGCAAATTAATCTATGAACTTGTTACTGAAAGTAAACATACAGGTTCAGCAGGCAGTGAAAAAAGCGAATGGCATGTTGGCCTTCATAACAAGAAGAGTTGAGTATAGGAGCAAAGTGGTCCTTCTGCAGTTGTACAGGGCCCCAGTGTGACCACACCTGGAGGGTTGTGTGCAGTTTTGGTCTCCAAATTTAAGGAATTTTATTGAGGGAGTGCAGCGTAGGTTCACAAGGTTAATTCCCGGGATGGTGGGACTGTCATATGTTGATAAAATGTGGAGCGGCTGGGCTTGTATACTCTGGAATTTAGAAGGATGAGGGTCTTATTGAAACATATAAGATTATTAAGGGTTGGACACGCTAGAGGCAGGAAACATGTTCCCAATGTTGGGGTAGTCCAGAACCAGGGGCCACAGTTTAAGAATAAGGGGTAAGCCATTTAGAACGGAGATGAGGAAATACTTTTTCACACAGAGTTGTGAGTGTGGAATTCTCTGCCTCAGGGTGGTGGAGGCCGGTTCTCTGGTTACTTTCAAGAGAGAGCTAGATAGAGTTCTTAAAAATAGCAGAGTCAAGGGATATGGGGAGAAGGCAGGAACGGGGTACTGATTGTGGATGATCAGCCATGATCACATTGAATGGTGGTACTGGCTCGAAGGGCCAAATGGCCTGCTCCTATTGGCTTTGGAATGCAGGAGGGAACTGGAGTACCTGGAGACAACCCACATGGTCGCAGGGAGAACATACAAACTCCGTACAGACAGCTCCCATAGTCAGGATATAACCCGGGTCTCTGGTGCTGTAAGGCAGCATCTCTACCGCTGCGCCACTGTGCTGCCCCTCTCGGAAGCGATTTGGATTAGTACTTGAAGAGGAAAGATTGCATGCCTGTGAGAAGTGGGACAAATTGTGTAGAAAGTGGAAGAGAAAGAGGGATAAGGTAGAGCTAGTGTGAATGGATGATCAATAGTCTGCATTGACGGTGGGCCGAAGGGTCTGTTTCCATGCCATATTTTAGTTTAGAGATACAGCACAGAAACAGGCTCTTTGGTCCACCGTGGGGGCTGGGGAGGTCCAGCAGGGGGGCTGGGGAGGTCCAGCAGGGGGGCTGGGAGGTCCACCGTGGGAGCTGGGAGGTCCAGCAGGGGGGCTGGGGAGGTCCAGCAGGGGGGCTGGGGAGGTCCAGCAGAGGGGCTGGGGAGGTCCAGCAGGGGGCTGGGGAGGTCCAGCAGGGGGGCTGGGGAGGTCCAGCAGGGGGGCTGGGGAGGTCCAGCAGGGGGCTGGGGAGGTCCAGCAGGGGGGCTGGGGAGGTCCAGCAGGGGGCTGGGGAGGTCCAGCAGGGGGGCTGGGGAGTCCAGCAGGGGGGCTGGGGAGGTCCAGCAGGGGGGCAGGGGAGGTCCAGCAGGGGGGCTGGGGAGGTCCAGCAGGGGGCTGGGGAGGTCCAGCAGGGGGGCTGGGGAGGTCCAGCAGGGGGGCAGGGGAGGTCCAGCAGGGGGGCTGGGGAACAGGAAGCTGGTAGTGTGGAAACGGAGGACTCTTCCTTTATGGAGGTCACTGTACCACCGCACATCAGTGGGACGAAGAGAAGGTGCAGGTCCTCGGAAGGAGAGATCGGCCCGGTGGACAAGGTCCAGGGATGACCTGATTCGAGACTTTCAACCCCTGCTGAGGCTGAGAACTTGTGTCCTCTGGGCCGGAGGATGTCACCTCAGTTCAGGGGCTTTCCGAGGGTGTCTTCCCACCAGCTGTTGTGGTTGGTTCCCCTGGGAATGTGTCCCCTGGGTCGGAGGATGAGCAGAGACAACCAGAAGAGAGAGAGTCGCGAAGGTAGGGGTGGGTTTCCAGCCTGTGGTCCTGGTTGGGGCTGCAGGTGCATTTGAGGGGTGTGCTGCCCCACCGGCTGAGGGAGTGGGGGAGACACCAGAAACACCGGCTCCTTCAGTGGGCCATAGTGAGGTTACGCCCCTGGAGGCAGTGGCTAGAGGCTCTCTGGATGATGCTGTTGGAGCGGGTACCATGGGTGCGGAGAGGGACGGGGCTGCTCCGGGTCATGTCCCTCAATCGGACTCCGGGTGTGCCTGCACACTGCGGGCCCTGGGGACCTCCTGGTTTTTCTGTCCCAGACCCAGTTGCAGTGGGCAGTGAGAGAGAGCAGGAGCCTGGCCATTCACTGGCCAGCTCATCGCTGTCAGGACCCTCGATACTGATCCTGGGGGTGGGATCGTGTCGGAGGAGGGGGCGTGCGATGCAGCCAACTTGCGCAGTGGGGCGAGCGAGCTGGCAACCAGCTGCAGCCCTCCAAACTCAGACGAAGACCTTGAGTGCAGTGAGGGGGATGATGTTAGTTCTGTCGACAGTGAGTTGGCAGAATGCCCGGATCCCAGTTCTGCGTCTCGATGGGCCAAAATTTGGGAGTTTCGAGAGTTTCTGCGAGACTCCAAGTGCAGTAAGAATAAACTCCAGTTAGCTGCCAACAGGCGGTCGGACCTGCCGGGACTTATCCGGTCGTTTGATACCACTCTTCCTAATAAGAGGGGTAGTATCCCCAGGGGTGAATGGCGCCAGTTCCATGATCTTATGAAGCTCCTAAGAGAGGGGCAGAGGGCAAGATTTGGCTCCACTCCCGTGAAGAGTGCTAGTTAAAAAAGCTAGTGTGTATTCGACATGAAGATTACAGTAGCTAGCCTAAACATTAATGGTGGTAAGGGGGGATCTCTGTAGATTTCACCACCTACCAGTCCTTAGAGAGGGGAAGTACGCAGTGAGCTTTCTGCAAGAAACACATACTGTTGCTAAAGATGAACCCACCTGGATCCTGGAGTGGGAAGGGGGGTTCTACATGAGCCATCTTACCACTAATTCAAGTGGGGTGGCCTTCCTGTTGGTGCCGACTTTCCAGCCAGAGATCCTGAAGGTGCAGTAAATTGTGCCGGGCCCTTTGTTGTATCTTGCGTGTGTCTGGATGGCGTGCCGTTACATTTTATTAACGTGTACGCCCCCAAGACTGGCGTGATGCAGGCATGCTTACTTCAGGAGGTGACTGCTCTGCTGAGCATTATTGATTGCGGGGAGTGTGTCTTTCATGGGGGGGAATTTCAATTGTACCCTTGAGGTGAGAGATCGCTCCGGTACTCAGTGCCCCAGTGGCAGTGAAGAAGTTGAGAGAGTTTATTGATTCCTTTGAGTTGGTTGCTGCGTGACGGTATCTCCACACTGATCCCAACGCTTCCTCGTGGAGGTCAGAGTGGGGTGGTTCCCGTATCGATCGCATGTATATCTCCAGAGCGTATGTTTCTCGTGTCTCGGCGGCTTCTATGCGGCCGGTGCCGTGCTCGGACCACTGTCTGGTGCGAGTGGACTTTATCCCAGCGCGCACACGGGCTGGGTCCGCGTACTGGTACTTTAATAACCGGCTGCTGGAGCATCGCCAATTCCAGAATTCATTCAGATAGTTTTGTGCGAAGTGGAGAGAGAGGCAGAGGGGCTTCCCTTCCCTTAGGCAGTGGTGGGATGTGGGAAAAGCTTACATCCGCCTCTTTTGTCAGAAGTACACGAGGGGGTGGACCAGAAGGCGGGACGCGGCAGTCGAACGACTCGAGAGGGAATTACTCGGCGGTGGTCATGAGTTTCTGCAGTGGTCATGAGTCTCCCGTCTTGCTTGGGTCGGGTTGGTGATGACTCCTGTGAGTGGGTAGAGTATCAGGAGAGGAAGGAAGCTCTGAGGGACCTGTAGCTTGAGCGGTCCCGTGGCGCTTATGTGAGGTCACGAGTCCAGATGCTGCACGATCTGGACCGAGCTTCACCTTTCTTTTTCTCTCTGGAGAAGGGGGTGGGGAGCCCGCAAACAGCTCGTAGAGCTGCTCGCGGATGATGGCTCCTCTGTCACATATCCAGAGAGGATCAGTGCTTTAGTTCGATCCTTTTACGAGATTCTGTTCTCTGCGGATGGTGTAAGTCGTTGTCCTGCTGCCCAAGAAGGGCGATCTCTGCCTGTTGAAGAACTGGCGCTCGGTCTCTCTCAGCACAGAGTATAAAGTTTTTGCATGGGCTATGGCAAATTGCCTGGGTTCCGTGCTGTCCCGACTGATCCACCCTGACCAGTCCATCCAGGACAATATCCATCTGGTCCGGGACCTGATCCATCTGTTCCAGGGGGCTGGTCAATCAGTTGCTTTTCTGTCCCTCGATCAGGAGAAGGCAGGGTGGATCACAACTACCTTCTTGGGACTCTGCAAGCATTTGGTTTTGGACCGCATTTTGTGGCCCTGGTCCGGCATTTGTATGCCGCAGCGGGGTATCTCGTTAACGTGAACGGTTTGTTGTTTGCACCCATTCATTTTGGGAGGGGGGTACGCCAGGGGTGTCCCATGTCTGGTCAGTTGTACTCGGTCTGTGTGGAGCCGTTCCTGTGTCTTCTTCGGAGGCGATTGACAGGCCTGGTTTTGCTCGGACGGGATGGAGATGGTTCTCTCGGCCTATGCCAACGATGTATTCCTTACGTTCACTGACCCTGTTAACCTGCGGAGGATGCATGAATGCCAGCAGGTTTTCTTGGCTGCATCCTCTGCCAGAATCAAATGGAGTAAGTGATTTAAGTGGATCAGTGGTAGTTGAGCTCCCTGCCAGGGGAGATGACATTTTTTGTGTGGAGCACCTCCTCTACCTGGGGGTCTACCTGAGTCCCACTGAGGATGCTTGGCCGGCGAACTGGCAGGAGTTGGAGACGAACGTTAGTGAGTTTCTTCCGGGGAAATAAGAGGCACTGGGTTTCCGCAGTGGTCATGAGTCTCCCGTTCGAGGAGGGCGGCCAGTCTTTGGTATGCGTGCGTACCCAGGTGGCGGCTCTCCGTCTCAGGACCCTGCGGAGGTACGTGTACACGGAGCACTCTCCTAGACGGCACGCTCTGGCCACGTATTTTTTCCGCCAGGACCGTTGCCTAGAGGGGGGTTGCCTAGACTGATGCTCCTGGTGACGGGCATCAGTCGACCCGCCACACGGGATCTGCCCAGCTTCTATCGCGATGTTTTAAGAGACAATAGACAATAGGTGCAGGAGTAGGCCATTCGGCCCTTCGAGCCAGCACCGCCATTCAATGTGACCATGGCTGATCATCCCCAATCAGTACCCCGTTTCTGCCTTTTCCCCATATCCCCAGACTGCTATTTTTAAGACCCTATCTAGCTCTCTCTTGAAAGCATCCAGATAACCTGCCTCCACCGCTCTCTGAGGCAGAGAATTCCACAGACTCACCACTCTCTGTGAGAAAAAGTGTTTCCTCGTCTCCATTCTAAAGAGTGAGGAATCTGGTCATCTTCAGCCAACGCATTGCTCCTCAGTGGGAGGGGGGTGTTGTAACTGCAAGGGTGACCGGTCCTCACCCTGTCATGGCGGGTGTCGAGGAGAGGCGTGTGCTCGGAGTGATTCAAACTGAGCTTACCCCCGCTCCGTCGGAATTGCTCATTGGGCCCAGGCCCCGAAATCTTTCCCGGGAGCTGGTCCTACACAACATGAACCGCCTTTCCAGGATGCCCAGCGTGCCGTTCGTGATGCGGAAAGACGTTTCTTGTACAGGTTGCACCTGCACACTCTACACTTCCTCACCCTCGTCTTCCGTCCGGACACGCCCTGGCGGTCCGTGTTACCACCTGATGCCGGGAGCGGTCCCCAGTGGAGGTCTCTCTATAAGGGAGTCCTCCCCCTTTACATCGGAGTGGAGGGTGTTGCACAGAGCTGTGGTGTGTAATAAATATTTAGTCAGTTCACGGACTCGCCGGCCGCCTGTAACTGTGGCGAGGAAGAGACCGTGTTCCACGTGTATATGGAGTGCGAGAGGTTGCAGCCCCTATACGAGTATCTGAAGGGGCTGCTCCTCATGTTTTGGCTGCATTTTTGTCCCACAATATTGATGTTTGCGCAGAAGGCAGGGAGTGGGTAGGGTCGGGAGGGAGGGTGGGATCTCCCTGTCGGTTTGCTCCTGGGCCTGGCCAGGATGGCCATTCGTGGGTCCAGGCAGTGCCGGTCGATGGTCACACCAGAGTCGGCTGCCTGCCCCTCTTCCGGGCCTACTAGAGTCCCCATGGATACCGCGTGTCCCTGGTGCAGGAACACACGGTATCCATGGGGACTCTAGAGGCCTTCCTTGAACGTTGGTCGTCGCGGGGGTCGAGTGCATTGTAGATAAAGATGCCACTATTGTATTATAATGATTGCCTAGTAGTGGTCAGAAAAAGGCTAGACGCCAGGCAGGTTCAAAGGTTCTTTAATGATGGTTGTGAGCACCCACTCACAACGAGTTCCACCAAAGGGATGATAAACTCCCAGAAAACCCCTGAGCAGAAACCAGAAGCCTGTGGGTAGTCCCTCGTCCCTGTCCCTCAAGTGCCGAGGGGGGTGGCCCAAGGAGTGGCCTCATATCCAGGGACCGCTGATGCAATGTGACATTTGAATGTTTTTGTACCTTCTGCTACACTGTAATATATGCAATTATTGAATAAAGTCCTTGGAAGGAAAAAAAAGTGACGTTCTCCGTACACAGTCTGAACCATTTTAACTTCCCTTCCCACACTGACTTTCTGTTCTAGGCCTGCCCCATTGCCAGAGTGAAGCTACACACAAACTGGAGGAACAATAACTCCTATTCCGTTTGGGTAGCTTACAACTCAACGGGAGGCCACTGGGCCACTGACCGGGACACTGGGCTACTGATGGGTGGCACTGGGCTACAAGTCAAGTCAAGTCAACTTTATTTGTCACATACACATACAAGATGTGCAGTGAAATGAAAGTGGCAATGCCTGCAGATTGTGCAAAAACTACAGAACAGAATAGATCAGAATAGTAAGATTAAATGAGAACTTACCAGTTTGAAGTTTGATCTTTATTCTATGAAGATTTACGATGAGGGATTACGTGAAGAAGAGCCCGTCCAGCCGCACACACGTCAATCTTCAAAGCAGCGGAGTGAAATCACAGACAACAATTACTGAAGTATGATAGTAAGATATGTAAAGACTAGAACTACCAGCTCGATCTTTATGAGGGTGGGAGCGGGGGGCACGTAATCCCTCATCACAACTCCTCATAAAATAAAGATCAAACTTCAAACTGGTAAGTTCTCGTTTAATCTTACTATTTTACTTTGGAGTCACGTGAGTGACTACGTGAAGATTGCAAAGCTCTGTGATTTCACGCCGTAGATTCAAATCCAGGCGTCTCACTGCATTGATTGACTCTAAATGAGTAAAAGCAATCAATAATGCATAACCACAACATAAATGTAATCAGCTAATGGTTTTATTTATCACAACAATAGTAACCCCTTTATCATAATGGGGGACTTAATACTGAATCCAAAACAGCACCACCAAACAACCCAGGATCTTTAATCTCCTTATGGTAATACTTGTGAAACATCCTTTCACTTGCCCATCCTGCGGCCGTGAGGATAGGTCTATTGGAACGTCCAAATCCTTGGCCGCCGATGTTGATGCCGCCCTGGTGGAATGAGATTTAAATTTGTCAGTATCAATACCTGCATCAACCAACACCTGCTTCAGCCATCTTGAAATAGTCTGTACCGACACTTTCTTATGCGTTTTTTTATAGCTGACAAAGAATGCTGATTCTGCACCTCTTAAGGTTCTGGTTGCTTCAAAGGAACATCGTAAATGTGCTACTACACATAGACGTGGATCCGTAGGATATGCTGAAAAAAACAACTTGCATCCTGTGAACCCAGGTCTACTCTTTAAGCAAATCATGGACATAGAATGTAATGGCATCTGCTGCTATTTTCATCCTGTCTATTTGTAATTTCTGCAATGTTTGCACTCTCTGCGCTGAAACTAGTGCCATGAGCATAACTAACTTCATGGTAATTTAGGCCAATGACAGAGCTTCAATAGGCGTCCATTGGCGAAGGAGCATGAGCACATCTCTTACATTCCAGATTTCTGTATACCTGGGTCTAGGAGGATTGGAATTGAAAATTCCCTTCATAAACCTGCAGACCCAAGGGTGTGATCCTATAGGATTTTGTTCTGATTCTCTGCATAGATATGCAGAAAGAGCACTCCTTGCAGTATTGATCGCACTATAGCTCAAATGCAAATCAAAATAATGAGTTGACAGAAACTGTAATACATCTGAAACGTCTGCAGTGTGATATGTAATATTCTTTTGTGAACAAAACACCTCCCATTTCCTTATATAAGAAAGTACTGCTTCTGGGTACTATTCCTCCAAGCTGCCGCCATAACATCCACAGTACGCTCTGATAATCCTCTTCCGAGATATGGCTTTCTTAGAAACTGCGAATCAATAAACCAATGCGATCATGTAAAGGATGTGACTCACCAGTTACAGGGTGCACAAGCAGGTTTTCCTGCTTAGGAATAATCATAAGGGGCCTTGTGATCATTTTTAACACCAGAGGATACCACGGCTGTGTAGGCCAGTCTGGTACCACTAAATCCCCTGAAGCTGAGTCCTGTTTGATTTTCTGTGTACACCGATTAATGAGGCAAAATGGAGGAAATGCATACAGAAACATACTACCCCAATGTAGCGAGAAAGCATCCACCGCTACTGCACCAGGATCAGGTTACCATGACACATACTTAGGCAATTGGTGGTTAAGTCTTGATGCAAACAAGTCAATCTCTGGCATCCCGAACCGTGCAACAATTTTATTAAATTTTTCACGATCCAACATCCACTCTGTATTGTCGTTGAATTTACGTGACCTTGTGTCTGCAACTATGTTGAGTCTACCTGGTAGGTAGATTGTCTAGATCACGTTTGCCAATCTATCACAAGATTCTGACTTGATACCACACATATGATTAACATACGCTACAGCTGTGGTATTGTCAATCTGTACCTGAACATGCAAATTTTCCATATTAGAACAATAAGCTTTAAGCCCATAAAATGTTCCTAAATGCTCTAGGTCTTGGAGCAAAGGTACTTCCTCCACATTCCATCTACCTCCACAGCTGGAAACAGTATTAGTGGCGCCCCAACCTAGAGCACTTACATCAGTCTGTAGAATAATGGAAGGTGTTTCAACCAGAATTTGTCTGGAAGCATTAGACACACTGTTAATCCACCATTCTAATTCCGTAATAGCCTCATGGGCCTGTCAAAATGTCCTGCATTTATTCTTTATGCGTGTACCTTTGCTCGCTGCAAATGCTGATAATGCAGTGGTCCAAACCGTACAGCTGGAAAAGAAGCAACTAATTTGCCCAACAAGCTTGCTGCCTGCCTAATTGAGGGTTGGTGCTCTGTAATGAGCTTAATACAACCTTCAATTAACTGCAGCCTTTTATATTTAGGCAAAGTGACTACCATGTGTTCTGAATTAATGGTAAAACCCAGGTAATCAATTTCTGTGCTTGGTAATAGTTTGGATTTATGTGGGTGAATAATGAATCCCAGCCTCTAGAAAATGAGCTTAATTCTTGACGCTGATGCTTCTGTTGTAGCCAAAGTGTCTCCCACAATAAGAATATCATCCAAATAAGCCATTAGCACATGGCCCTGAGCTCTTAGTAGTGCTAAAATTGGTTTTATTAATTTTGTAAATAGTCTTGGAGCTGAAGTTAAACCATTAGGCAATGCTTTAAATTGCCATAATTGACTCATCCATCTAAATGTTAAATATCTCCGATCATTACCATGCACAGCCACAGAATAATATGCATCTTGCAGATCTAGGCTAGCCATATAGCATTCTCTTGAAACAAGCTGAATGGCATTTGTAAATGTCTCCATTTTAAAATGTTTATACTGTACAAAAGGGTTAAGACTTGTCAGATCTAGAATAATTCTACACCCACCATCCTTTTTTTGGTCTAGGAAAAATACTTGACACAAATTGATGGTGTTGTTCAACTGACTTCTCTATTACACCTTTTTTGCACAATATTTCCAGTTCTGCCTGAATCTGCGTATTCTCTTCTTTCGAGAAAAAACGTGTCCGGCATGAAATATGCTGAGTAGGAGGATCCAAATGTGGATAGAATTCAATTCTAAATCCCACAATACTGCACAGTATAAAACGCATCAGTTGTTATTTGTTGCCATTCTTTTAGGAAGAATTGTAATCTTCCTCCAACTTGTGAGTTTAAAACATTTAATATGTCTCTTACCGGACCAGACCCACCTACCTTGGGGTTTGCCGATAGCAAATGTTGACCCCTATTCTTAGTGGGGATACTGTAACCTCCACGCATCCCAAGAGCAGTGCACCAATAACGCGTATATGGGAAAGATCGACTTGTTCCTTCTCCAGCCCCAGACAACCGTCGGTAGGGATACTGCCTTCGAATTGATCTGCTAAGCAACGGTGGTTTCATCATTCCCACGGTTTTTGCTTCTTCATTCAGGTCTTTTACCCTTTTGGCTAGATTCTCTCCAAAAAGCAGATTAGGCAATTGAATATTAGATTGTTTACAGAGCCCCGCAAACTTAGGGTGAATATTAGGTCTTAAGGCACTTTTACGAATAGAGTTTATTTCAAAGTGCGCACTACACATGAGTGCTAAGGCATCCTGTTGTGAAGCAGACACATGCTCCTCATCCAAACCTCTGGCGAAAGCCGTAATGCCTGACCCCAGCAATTTCAACACTCGTTGTAATTTCAATTCCAATGCCCAAATAGCCCCATATCACGTTATTCACTGCTGGGACTGCTAGCAGTGCACAATTCTGCGGGGTTTCATATTTTTTGACAGTCTCATCCATGGTTAATTCCTGGAGCTGATGGGAGAGCAAGTTATTTATAGTCATTGTTAATTCATCTCCCAAAAGTTCCCCTGTTAGTCTGGGAACAGCAAACTTTTGTGCCAGACCTGGTATTTTAGTCTCTGTTATTGGGCTCTGGTCCTCATATGATTCATCATCTGAATCTTGATGTTCCTCCTCATGATTGGGGAGTTCTGGCATCCCTGTTTCAGGTGATTCTAGCACTGGCTCTTCCATAGGCCTACGCATAGTAAATTCTTTACCAGATTCTCCCCGCGCGGGCTCTCCTGTAGGCCCACGTATAGGCAGCCCTATTTCAGGTGCTGCTGGCGCTGGCTCACCTCTAGGCCAACGCTTATACTGCCTTCCTTCAGATATTGTTGGCGCTGGCACTCCTTTAGACCAATGCTTATACTGCCTATTTTCAGGCATTTCTGGCACTGGCTCTCCTGTAGGTCAACACATATACTGTCTTTTTTCAGACATTTCTGATGGCTCTCCTGTAGGCCAATGCTGTGCCTGACCCATCCAAGGCACTCCCTACACTGTCTCTCCCATAGGCCAACGCGGACTATATTCCTCCTGATGAGGTTCTTGATATATCATTTTCCCCATGAGGAATTCTGGACTCGTGACCCTAGCAGCCATAACTTCTGACTGAGGAGGGTTAACCTCCGGGTCTGACTCATCAGAGTCTACTGGTTGCACGGTCTTTTGCCCGGCCTTGCGCCCCAATGGCGCTGTAACGGCACTTTCTACCGCAACTGGAGTTGATAGCCTCGCTGCCACCGACTCCTAACGGACAGCCGCTACCCTCAGACCCGCGGTCTTCTTGAGGTTTACCTGCGGTACGTCTTCTCCCTCTACGCCCTCTCTCCATACTAACTTGTGTGGAACTCCACTACAAGTCTAATGAGGAAGGCGACCTGGAAGCGAAAGTGAAAGCACTTACCTTCAGGCTTTTACTTACTCACTGCTTGGAGGAGCTTTGCTCCTTCACACACGGTCGCTACTCTATGCGTCTGACGATATGACGCGTGTGCGGCTGGACGGGCTCTTCTTCACGTAGTCACTCACGTGACTCTGAAGTAAAATCAGTATTTACATGTTAGAAAAAAAAACAATTTTAAAAAGACACAACACAACAGTAAATTAGTCGCTGGTGAGATAAGAGTTTACAGTCCTGATGGCCTGTGGGAAGAAACTCCGTCTCATCCTCTCTGTTTTTACAGCGTGACAGCGGAGGCGTTTGCCTGACCGTAGCAGCTAGAACAGTCCATTGCTGGGGTGGTAGGGGTCCCCCATAATGTTGCTGGCTCTGGACCTGCACCTTCTGATGTATAGGTCCTGCAGGGGGGGTGAGTGTAGTTCCCATAGTGCGTTCGGCCGAACGGACTACTCTCTGCAGAGCCTTCCTGTCCTGGGCAGAGCCGTGCCCGAACCAGATTGTGTTGCCGGACAAGATGCTTTCTACAGCCGCTGAGTAGAAGCACTGAAGGATCCTCAGAGAGACTCTGAATTTCCTCAGCGGCCTGAGGTGATAAAAGAGCTGCCTTGCCTTACTGACCAGTGCGGCAGCGTGTGTTGTCCATGTCAGATCCTCTGTGATGTGGACTCCCAGGTATTTAAAGCAGCTCACCCTATCCACAGTAGCCCCATTTATCTCCAGTGGCGTATACGTCCTCGGATTTTGTGCCCTTCTAAAGTCCACAATCAGCTCCTTAGTTTTTATGACATTCAAGAGGAGGCGGTTGTCCTGAGACCAGAGTGCCAGATCAGCCACCTCCTCCCGGTAGGCCTTCTCATTGTTATTGGAGATCAGGCCCACCACCACAGTGTCATCAGCAAACTTGATTATGGAGTTGGAGCTGAACCTGGCCACACAGTCACATGTGTACAGGGAGTACAGTAGGGGGCTGAGGATGCAACCCTGGGGGGATCCTGTGTTCAGGGTGAGGGTGTTCGATGTATGTCTTCCCATCTTGACTACCTGGGGCCTGGCGGTGAGAAAGTCCAGGACGCAGGCACACAGGGGGGTGTTGAGCCCCAATTCCAGCATCTTCTCTGCAGGTCTGGTGGGGACAATCGTATTGAAGGCTGAACTGAAGTCAATGAACAGCATCCTCTCATAGCCCCCCTTCTGGCTGTCAAGGTGAGTGAGAGCGGTGTGCAGAACCTGGGAGACCGCATCGTCTGTGGATCTGTTCGGACAGTATGCGAACTGTAGCGGGTCCATGTTGCGAGGGAGGAAGGCGCAGATGTGGTTCTTGATCTGCCTCTCGAAGCATTTCATGATCACCGAGGTGAGGGCCACCGGTCGGTAGACATTCAAACAAGCTGGAGATGCATTCTTTGGTACAGGTACAATGATGGATCTTTTGAAGCAGGCAGTGACCACGGACTTGGCCAGGGAGAGGTTGAATATTGTGGTGAGCACTGAAGCTAGCTGAGTAGCACAAGACTTAAGTACTCGCCCAGATATACCATTTGGGCCGACAGCTTTCCTCGTGTTACACGCGTCAGAGCCCTCCTCACGCCCAAACCAGGGGCACTGGGCTACCGACCTGGGGCACTGGGCTACCGACCTGGGGCACTGGGCTACCGACCTGGGGCACTGGGCCATTGACTGGGAGCACTGGGCTACTGACCTGGGGCACTGGGCCATTGACTGGGAGCACTGGGCTACTGACCTGGGGCACTGGGCTACTGACCTGGGGCACTGGGCTACCGACCTGGGGCATTGGGCTACCGACCTGGGGCACTGGGCCATTGACGGGGCACTGGGCTACTGACTGGGGACACTGGGCTACCGACCTGGGGCATTGGACTACTGACCTGGAGCACTGGACCATTAGTAAGTAAGTAAGTATGTAAGTAAGTTTTATTTATATAGCACATTTTAAATCAACTCGCATTGAAACCAAAGTGCTTTACATAAAATAAATAATAAGTTTCCGTACATCCATAGAAAAAGATTAAAAAAAGAAAAATTGACACAACACATTATAGAGTTCAACACAAACGTCCGCCCACAACAGAATCAAAATGTTCCACTGTGGGGAAGGCATCAGAAAGTTTAGTCCTCTTCCTCTGTGACCACCCGAGGTCGGGGCCTATTTGCGGCCTTGCAGCCAGTCCGGTGTTTTCAAGCCCTCTTGCCGTGAAGCTGGAACTCCGGCGTCGGGTGGACATTCCTCAGCGGCTTGGAAATGTCTGGAGCGGCCGCTTCCTCCCTGGAGACTGTGGCACCCGAGGTCCCCAGGCCGCGCTGGTTGGAGCTCCGGACTCTGGCGATCTCAGAAAGAGATCCCAGGCTCCGCGGTGTTTTAAATCCAGCGCCGCTGGACGCTCTGCAGAGGAAGGGGCGAAGAAGCAGCTCGGAGGGACTAGGTAGGGACTAGGTAGGGACTAGGAAATAAAGTTTCCCCCTTCCCCTCCCCCCACCCACCACATAAAAGACCTCCAACTAACATTTGTTTTTTAACAGGACTAAAAAATAAAATAAAAAAAGGGTGAAAGGGTGCAGGCCGAGCAGCCATATACATTGACCGGGGACACTGGCTACTGACCGGGGACACTGGGCCACTGACCGGGGACACTGGGCTACTGACTGGGGACACTGGGCCACTGACTGGGGACACTGGGCACTGACTGGGGACACTGGGCTACTGACTGGGGACACTGGGCTACTGACTGGGGACACTGGGCTACTGACTGGGGACACTGGGCTACTGACTGGGGACACTGGGCTACTGACTGGGGACACTGGGCCACTGACCGGGTCACTGGGCCACTGACTGGGACACTGGGCTACTGACTGGGGATACTGGGCTACTGACCAACATACCAGTGGTGACAGTAGTTCTCTGCGGTCTGGCTCTGTGAGCTAACTGGGATTGGAGAAGTTGTCCCACAGAGGCAGCAGGGCCTGAACTCATTACACTGAACAACAGCCTGGAATACAGAGGGAGCTAAGCTTGGGTTAGACTCATTACACAGAGAGCTTCACCCACTGCTCTTCACAGCTGGGGAGTTGTGAAACTGAGCAAACCACACTTGTTCCTGTTTAATTAATGACTAACACCATTAAATTCACCAGTTCAGGTCTAGCAGTCCCCTGCTCGTTCTGCACCTGCTACCATGGAGACAATTTTGCTGCCTCAGCTGGAGTTATCAGCATTCATTCATGCTCAGTTCCCGGCTGTATTGACCTGACATTGCCCACACTGTAGATTTTGGTTACCATATTAACATGAGAAAGGTAGTTTTGAATCCTATCTGCTATGATTTACCCAGATAGTTGGCCTACATAACAAGAGGATTTCAGTATAGCAGTAAAGAGGTTCTTCTGCAGTTGTTTAGGGCTCTGGTGAGACCACATCTGGAGTATTGTGTGCAGTTTTGGTCTCCTAATTTGAGGAAGGACATCCTTGTGATTGAGGCAGTGCAGCGTAGGTTCACGAGATTGATCCCTGGGATGGCGGAACTGTCATATGAGGAAAGATTGAAAAGACTAGGCTTGTATTCACTGGAGTTTAGAAGGATGAGGGGGAATCTTATAGAAACATATAAAATTATAAAAGAACTGGACAAGCTAGATGCAGGAAAAATGTTCCCAATGTTGGGCGAGACCAGAACCAGGGGCCACAGTCTTAGAATAAAGGGGAAGCCATTTAAGACAGAGGTGAGAAAAACCTTTTTCACCCAGAGAGTTGTCAATTTGTGGAATTCCTTGCCACAGAGGGCAGTGGAAGCCAAGTCACTGGATGGATTTAAGAGAGAGTTAGATAGAGCTCTAGGGGCTAGTGGAATCAAGGGATATGGGGAGAAGGCAGGCACGGGTTATTGATTGGGGACGATCAGCCATGATCACAATGAATGGCGGTGCTGGCTTGAAGAGCCGAATGGCCTCCTGCACCTATTTTCTATGTTTCTATGCAACAGAAAGGTGGCACGGTGGTGCAGCGGTAGAGTTGCTGCCTTACAGCACCAGAGACCCAGGTTCGATCCTGACCTCAGGTGCTGTCTGTACGGAGCTTGCACGTTCTCCCTGTGTTTGTGTGGGTTTCTCCAGGTGCTTTCCTCCCACATTCCAAAGACGTGCAGGTTTGTAGTTTAATTGGTTTCTGTAAATTGTCCCTCATTTGTAGGATAGAACTAGTGTATGGGTGATCGCTGGTCGGTGTGGACCTGGTGGTTGGAAGAGCCTGTTTCCACACTGGAAACTAAAATATAAGCTGGCAATTTTAATAATTATTTATCTGCCTCTCTGAACTAAGGGTGGTCAGTGGCGCAGCGGTAGACTTGCTGCCTTACAGTAACTTTGAGGGTATGAAACGTGAATTGGCCAAGATAGACTGGCAAATGATTCTTAAAGGGTTGACGGTGGATATGCAATGGACTGCATGGATGAACTACAGCAATTGTTCATCCCAGTTTGGCAAAAGATTAAATCGGGGAAGGTAGCGCATCCGTGGATAACAAGGGAAATCAGGGATAGTATCAAAACAAAAGATGAAGCATACAAATTAGCCAGAAAAAGCAGCCTACCAGAGGACTGGGAAAAATTCAGAGTCCAGCAGAGAAGGACAAAGGGCTTAATTAGGAAAGAGAAAATAGATTATGAAAGAAAACTGGCAGGGAACATAAAAACTGACTGCAAAAGTTTTTATAGATATGTGAAGAGAAAAAGATTAGTTAAAACAAATGTAGGTCCCTTGCAGTCGGAAACTGGTGAATTGATCATGGGGAACAAGGACATGGCAGACCAATTGAATAACTACTTTCGTTCTGTCTTCACTAAGGAAGACATAAATAATCTGCTGGAAATAGCAGGGGACCGGGGGTCAAATGAGATGGAGGAACTGAGTGAAATCCAGGTTAGCCAAGAAGTGGTGTTAGGTAAATTGAATGGATTAAAGGCCGATAAATCCCAAGGGCCAGATAGGCTGCATCCCAGAGTACTTAAGGAAGTAGCCCCAGAAATAGTGGATGCATTAGTGATAATTTTTGAAAACTCTTTAGATTCTGGAGTAGTTCCTGAGGATTGGAGGGTAGCTAATGTAACCCCACTTTTTAAAAAGTGAGGGAGAGGGAAAACGGGGAATTACAGACCAGTTAGTTTAACATCGGTAGTGGGGAAAATGCTAGAGTCAGTTATTAAAGATGGGATAGCAGCACATTTGGAAAGTGGTGAAATCATTGGACAAAGTCAGCATGGATTTATGAAAGGTAAATCATGTCTGACGAATCTTATAGAATTTTTCGAGGATGTAACTAGTAGAGTGGATAAGGGAGAACCTTATGTGTTATATCTGGACTTTCAGAAGGCTTTCGACAAGGTCCCACATAAGAGATTAGTATGCAAACTTAAAGCACACGGTATTGGGGGTTCAGTATTGATGTGGTAGAGAACTGGCTGGCAGACAGGAAGCAAAGAGTAGGAGTAAACGGGTCATTTTCAGAATGGCAGGCAGTGACTAGTGGGGTACCGCAAGGCTCAGTGCTGGGACCCCAGCTATTTACAATATATATAAATGATCTGGATGAGGGAATTGAATGCAACATCTCCAAGTTTGCAGATGACACGAAGCTGGGGGGCAGTGTTAGCTGTGAGGAGGATGCTAGGAGGCTGCAAGGTGACTTAGAGGGGTTGGGTGAGTGGGCAAATGCATGGCAGATGCAGTATAATGTGAATAAATGTGAGGTTATCCACTTTGGTGGCAAAAACAGGAAAGTAGACTATTATCTGAATGGTGGCCGATTAGGAAAAGGGGAGATGCAACGAGACCTGGGTGTCATGGTACACCAGTCATTGAAAGTAGGCATGCAGGTGCAGCAGGCAGTGAAGAATGTTACAAAATTTTGAGATTTTAAAAATAAAGTTTGCAATTTATCCGAACAGATAAAGCATAAAAAGAAGTTTAATTTGACACTTAATTCACTTTCATATCTTCAGTATTAAAAAAGTTATGGCCATTATCATACTCAGAAATTAGCATCTAGTTCCCTATTGCTTTTCCATTGACTTAACACAAAAGCTGTGATCGAGGACAGTTAAAAGCCCATAACTTTCTTAAAAATTATGATAACTGAAAGAAATTTTCAGTTATTATAGATTGAAGCATTCTGAAACAAATATGAAACAATCTTACTTCGAAGACATGAAAGTAAAGCATATAATTAGTTAGTTACCTAATTGTAGCTAATTACAAAATTCAATTACTAGATCTAAACATCTATCAATTTCTTAAGAATAGATTAACATTTTTAAATAGCCTAAGTGTCCAAATAACATTCACACAATAATTCACAATATAACATAATTTTTAAATCTAATTTTCATGAATTTACAGGCCAAATGGAAGGAATTGAATGTTTAATACCTGTAAAGGCCGTGTCTTACCTGTTTGCGGTCATCGGCGGTGAAGCGCGGCGTCGCCGGTAGCGAGGACCGCGCGGCAACGGCGAGAGCGTCAAGCCTATCCACCGGAGCGCCGCACGCATGCTGCGCGGGGGCCGAGTTAATTCAAACACGGCGGGTCCCACGTGCTTGCGGTAAGTAAAAAAAGGGCGGGCCGACTGCGATGACGTCGGCCCCCCGCACGTGACTCACCAGCGGCGGCTGTGGCGGCGGCCATCCTGATTCAGGCGCTGTAGTGGTGGCTGTGCCTGCGGCCGCGCAGCACACGTGCCTCACTGGCGGCGGCACGTGCGTCACTGGCGGAGGCTGTGGCAGAGGAGGTTTGACGCACGGCGCTCGACCCACACTGGCGGCGGCCCGTGCGAGCGGCCGTGCGCACACGTGCATCACTGGTGGAGGTTGTGCGGTGAGTATTTGGTTTTCGACATTGTCGATTTTATTTTTGCACCGCGCGGTGTTGGGAACACCGCCACACGGCCCGGGAATTGTTCTTTCTCACGAGTGCGCGGTCTATGGCGGCAGATACTTCCCGTTTCGCCGCCAATGACCGCAGATTCGTGAGACAGACCTTTAAATTAATGGGGATTTAATTCATCTTGCGAGTGAGGATTTCTGGAACGCGATCTTTTGGAACGTTCATTTGCGGTGAATTTAACCCCGTATTGGCATGAAAAATACTGCCGTTAATTCGGGGAATAAAATCATCGTGTCGCATGAAAAAATGTGAATTAAAGGCTTCTTAAGAAGCACTTTTATACATTTAAAGAAACCACTTTCGTTTACCTGTCCCGTGTGTGAAATCCGTCCCCGTTATCGGCGTTGACGCTTCAGGAGCTGCTTTTAAAATTTCTCTAGCGCTGACATTGACGATTTAATAAAATAAAAAAATTCACAAAACGCCGGTAGGAACGATTTTGTCAGCCAAGGCTTGTACTCCAACAAAATATTAACCAGGACAAGGGAGGAGAAACCCGCGTTTTAACCCCGCCCCCCCTTAAAGGCGCCAAAATCGCGCACACGGCCAGTGGCAGAATTACAGCGCGACTGAAGGTAAGTTTTGTAAAATACCTAAATGGTATGTTAGCATTCGTAGCAAAAGGATTTGAGTATAAGAGCAGGGAGGTTCTACTGCAGTTGTACAGGGTCTTGGTGAGACCACACCTGAAGTATTGCTTACAGTTTTGGTCTCCTAATCTGAGGAAAGACATTCTTGCCATAGAGGGAGTACAGAGAAGGTTCACCAGACTGATTCTTGGGATGTCAGGACTTTCATATAGAAACATAGCCACATAGAAAATAGGTGCAGGAGTAGGCCATTCGGCCCTTCGCGCCTGTACCGCCATTCAATATGATCAAGGCTGCTCATCCAACTCAGTATCCTGTACCTGCCTTCTCTCCATACCCCCTGAACCCTTTAGCCACAAGGGCCACATCTAACTCCCTCTTAAATATAGCCAATGAACTGGCCTCAACTACCTTCTGTGGCAGAGAGTTCCAGAGATTCAACACTCTCTGTGTGAATTTTTTTTTTCTCATCTCGGTCCTAAAGGATTTCCCCTTAATCCTTAAACTGTGACCCCTTGTCCTGGACTTCCCCAACATCGGGAACAATCTTCCTGCATCTAGCCTGTCCAACCCCTTAAGAATTTTGTAAGTTTCTATAAGATCCCCCCTCAATCTTCTAAATTCTAGCAAGTACAAAGCCAAGTCTATCCAGTCTTTCTTCATATGAAAGTCCTGACATCCCAGGAATCAATCTGGTGAACCTTCTCTGTACTCCCTCTATGGCAAGAATGTCTTTCCTCAGATTTGGAGACTAAAATTGTACGCAATACTCCAGGTGTGGTCTCACCAAGACCCTGTACAACTGCAGTAGAACCTCCCTGCTCCTACACTCAAATCCTTTTGCTATGAATGCTAACATACCATTCGCTTTCTTCACTGCCTGCTGCACCTGCATGCCTACTTTCAATGACTGGTGTACCATGACACCCAGGTCTCGTTGCATCTCCCCTTTTTCTAATCGGCACCATTTAGATAATAGTCTACTTTCCTGTTTTTGCCACCAAAGTGGATAACCTCACATTTATCCACATTATACTGCATCTGCCATGCATTTGCCCACTCACCCAGCCTATCCGAGTCACCTTGCAGCCTCCTAGCATCCTCCCCACAGCTAACTCTGCCCCCCAGCTTCGTGTCATCCGCAAACTTGGAGATGTTGCATTCAATTCCCTCGTCCAAATCATTAATATATATTGTAAATAGCTGGGGTCCCAGCACTGAGCCTTGCGGTACCCCACTAGAAACTGCCTGTCATTCTAAAAAGGACCCGTTTACTCCTACTCTTTGCTTCCTGTTTGCCAGCCAGTTCTCTATCCACATCAATACTGAACCCCCAATACCGTGTGTTTTTAGTTTGTATACTAATCTCTTATGTGGGTCCTTGTCGAAAGCCTTCTGAAAGTCCAGATATAACACATCCACTGGTTCTCCCTTATCCACTCTACTAGTTACATCCTCGAAAAATTCTATAAGATTCGTCAGACATGATTTACCTTTCGTAAATCCATGCTGACTTTGTCCAATGATTTCACCACTTTCCAAATGTGCTGCTATCCCATCTTTAATAACTGACTCTCGCAGTTTCCCCACTACCGATGTTAGACTAACTGGTCTGTAATTCCCCGTTTTCTCTCTCCCTCCCATTTTAAAAAGGGGGGTTACATTATCTACCCTCCAATCCTCAGGAACTACTCCAGAATCTAAGGAGTTTTGAAAAGTTATCACTAATGCATCCACTATTTCTGGGGCTACTTCCTTAAGTACTCTGGGATGCAGCCTATCTGGTCCTGGGGATTTATCGGCCTTTAATCCATTCAATTTACCTAACACCACTTCCCGGCTAAGCTGGATTTCACTCAGTTCCTCTATCTCATTTGACCCGCGGTCCCCTGCTATTTCCGGCAGATTATTTATGTCCTCCTTAGTGAAGACAGAACCAAATTAGTTATTCAATTGGTCTGCCATGTCCTTGTTCCCCATGATCAATTCACCTGTTTCTGACTGCAAGGGACCTACATTTGTTTTAACTAATCTCTTTCTCTTCACATATCTATAAAAGCTTTTGCAGTCAGTTTTTATGTTCCCTGCCAGTTTTCTTTCATAATCTATTTTCCCTTTCCTAATTAAGCCCTTTGTCCTCCTCTGCTGGACTGTGAATTTCTCCCAGTCCTCTGGTTGGCTGCTTTTTCTGGCTAATTTGTATGCTTCATCTTTTGTTTTGATACTATCCCTGATTTCCCTTGTTATCCACGGATGCACTACCTTCCCTGATTTATTCTTTTGCCACACTGGGATGAACAATTTTTGTAGTTCATCCATGCAGTCTTTAAATGCCTTCCATTGCATATCCGCCGTCAACCCTTTAAGAATCAATTGCCAGTCAATCTTGGCCAATTCACGTTTCATACCCTCAAAGTTACCTTTCTTTAAGTTCAGGACCCTTGTTTCTGAATTAACAATGTCACTCTCCATCCTAATGAAGAACTCAGCCATATGAAGAAAGACTGGATAGACTCGGCTTGTACTCGCTAGAATTTAGAAGATTGAGGGGGGATCTTATAGAAACTTACAAAATTCTTAAGGGGTTGGACAGGCTAGATGGAGGAAGATTGTTCACGATGTTGGGGAATCCAGAACAAGGGGGTCACAGTTTAAGGATAAGGGGGAAGTCTTTTAGGACCGAGATGAGAAAAACATTTTTCACACAGAGAGTGGTGAATCTGTGGAATTCTCTGCCACAGAAGGTAGTTGAGGCCAGTTCATTGGCTATATTTCAGAGGGAGTTAGATGTGGCCCTTATGGCTTAAGGGATCAGGGGGCATGGAGAGAAGGCAGGTACGGGATACTGAGTTGGATGATCAGCCATGATCATATTGAATGGCGGTGCAGGCTCAAAGGGCCGAATGGCCTACTCCTGCACCTATTGTCTATGTTTCTATGTTACAGCGCTCTTTAGGTTCTATGTTTCTATGTTCCGAGATCTTCAGGTTCCTCCCACACTCTAAAGACGTACAGGTATGTAGGTAAATGGCTTGGTAAATGTAAAAACTGTCCCTATTGGGTGTAGGGTTATGTTAATATGCCGGGATTGCTGGTCGGCGCGGACACGGTGGGCCAAAGGGCCTGTTTCCACGCTGCATCTCTAAACTAAACTAAACTAAACAAGGGAAATTACTTATTTCAAAACAAGATTAATCTGAGCGGTTCGAAGCAGCACAAACACCTTTGACTACCGAGATTTTAGTTTAGTTTAGAGATGCAGCACGGAAACAGGCTTTTCGGCCCACCGAGTCCGCGCTGACCTGCCATCCCCACACACTAGCACTGGGTACAATTTTGCATTTTATAGCAAGCCAATTAACCTACAAACCTGTATGTTTTTTGAGTGTGGGAGGAAACCGAAGATCTCGTAGAAAACTCAGGCAGGTCACGGGGAGAACGTACAAACTCTGTACAGACAACACCCATATTCGGGATCGAACCCAGGTGTCTGGTGCTGTAAGGCAATCGCTCTGCCACTGCGCCACTGTTAATGGCAGTTAAATGGATGGGTTCTGCAGGCAGTGACTGATGTGGGGACACGGTTAATGACAGTTATCTGTTTGCTAATAAGGTTGAGAGTTCCAGCCGTGGATGTGTGCTGTAGGACTGATGAGTTATTGGGAGAAGGTGATGGTATTCACCAGTGCTTGGTTCATCTGCCGCTGAGTAGTTACTCGGGACTGGACTGCTGGAGTGAGTCGACATGTTCTTCCAGGAACCAACATTGATTTGATGGGCGTTCAATAACCCTTTGATATTCCCAGCACCTCTCATTCCCAGGGTCAGACAGGGTGAAGCTCCCTCTACATGTCCCATCACATACACTTCCAGGGTCAGTCACAGAGTGAAGCACCCACTTTACATCAGCCAAATGTCAGGAGAATATTTTGTTACGCTAACAGAAATGCTGGAAGAAGCGTGCCAGCGGAGCAGAATCGATGGGCCGGATGGCCTAATTCTACTCCTATGTCTTATGGTACATCTGTAGAAAGAGCAACCAGTCTTTATTAATCCCCTTATTCAGGGGAAATTCAGATGTCCTTGCAGCACACTAATAAAATACAACATAGTATTAAAAAGAAGTTCAACACCAAAACATCCCCCCACAGTGGTTCCCACTGTGGGGGAAGGCACAAAGTCCAGTCCCCATCCTCTTGTCCACCCAGAGTCGGGCCCACTGAGGCCTCCACAGTCGCCGCCACGGCGCCCGATGTTCTCGCCGGGTGATGGTACTCCGGCATCGGGAGAACCCCCAGCGGCTTGGGGTACCAGGAACGACCACCTTCCCACCGAAGACCGCGGCTTCCAAGCCGGACGGAGCTCCACACACTGGCAATCTCAGCAAGAGATCCCAGGCTCCGGGATGTACCGTTCAGCGTCGCAGCTGGCCGCTCCACAGAACCGCGGCTCCACGATGTTCTCATCGGCGGTCGCAGTATACTGGAGTTCCAGCGCGGCGACCCAGGAAAGGCATCGCCCGCTCCACGACAGCGCTCCAGCGCTGCACCGCCGCCAAAGCCGATGTTCTGCGCTGCCGGCAAACCCAATGTTCTGGCCAGGTCCCCTCAGGGAAACGTCGCTCCAGGACCCGCTGGTAGGCCGCAAGGACAGGTCGAAGGCGCTGCTCGGAGGAAGGCAACCGCTCCGACCAGGTAGGGACTTGAAAAGCAGTTTCCCCCTTCCCCCCCACCAACCACCATACATAAAAAGATTAGGCCCCCTGACTACACACTCAACGTATTAAAATAATAAAAAAGAAGGGTAAAAAACGGACAGCTGCAGGACAGGCAGCCGTTCTGGACAGCGCCTCCTCCGGTTAAATAATGGTTATATGGTAGGGAGGGATTTAACCAAGGGATGGAGTCCAGGTAGGTGCAAATGAGTTCGGTGGGGCACGAACAGGCAGAGACAATGCGTCTACCGGGACAGTCAGGTTTGTGGAATTTGGGGAGAAGGTAAAATCGGGCCGTGCGGGGCTGGGGAACGATGACGTTGGAGGCTCGGTCGGGCAAGGCGTGGGAGTTGATGAACTCGGTGGTGGTGCTGGAGATGGTGGCCTGGTGCTCGTCAGTGGGGTCATGGTCCAGGGGTAAGTAGGAGGAGGTGTCCAAGAGTTGGCGCGTGGCCTCAGCTTTGTAGAGATCGGCGCGCCAGACTACCACGGCACCTCCCTTGTCGGCGGGTTTCCCCCTCCTCACTGACTGACCCTCCCTCATACCGGGACCATTGAAATGCAGCCAAAACTTGAGGAGCAGCCCCTTCAGATACTCAAACCAGGGCTGCACGCTGCGCTGATCCCACAGTCTGTGAAAGGAGCGGGACAGTGAGCGAGGCTGCTGCTGGACCGTGAGACCGTGGGCAGAGAGCGAGGAGTAATGGGACCGACGAGGGGTAAATGCATGGACTGCTGATTAGAAAGGAGTGAGCATATTATTGGGGAGAAGCCAGCGTAGAGATGAGGGCTGGCGATACACAATGAACACGACAGAAAAAATAAATCCGCAGCTTTGAAGAGAGACTGGGTTGTTTAGAACTCGATGTGGAATTGGAACTATAATTTAAATAGAATTATTGATTGATTTGTTCTGCATGGTTGACTTGCACATAACAGCATGGACAGGAAATGTAACTGAGATAAATATCTGGGCAGCAAGTGTCAAGGAATGTTTTATCTGGCATTGTCATAGAGTCACACATCATGCAAACAGGCCCTTCGGCCCAACTCGTCCAGGCCAACCAAGTTACCCCATCTAAACTGAAATTTAGGTAATTGGGCAATTTTGGCAGGTTAGTCCATGTTTAGTTTAGTTTATTGTCACATGAACCGAGGTACAGTGAAAAGCTTTTGTTGCATGCTAACCAGTCAGCGGAAAGACAATACATGATTACAATCGAGCCAACCACAGTGTACAGATACAGGATAAAGGGAATAATGTGAATGACATTTAGTGCAACATAAAGTCCTGCAAAGTCTGATTAAAGATTGTCCGAGGGTCTCTAATGAGGTAGCTCAGGACTGCGCTCTTGTTGTTGGTTGGATGGTAGGAAGGTGACTATCTCAGGTGATTATTTAGTTTAGTTTATTGTCACAGGCTGCATTTGGTGTGTTGCGTACAGTAATAGTCGCATCATTACTGAAACAATGTGGCGGCTTTAGAGAGGGTGCAGAAGAGGTTTTCCAGAATGCTACCTGGATTAGAGGGTATTAGCCACAGGACGAGGGACAAATTTGGATTGTTTTCTCTGAGGCATTGGAGGACCTGAGAAAAGTATATAAAATTATGAGAGGCATAGATAGGATAAACAGTTTGGAACGTGTTTCCCAAAGTGGAAGTGTCAAAGCTTAGAGAGCACATCTTAAAGGTGATAGGGGCAAAGTTTAAAGATGTGCGGGGCAAGTTTTTTTACATTGGGTGATGCTGGGGGTGGTTGTGGAGGCAGATTAGTGGTATTTAAGAGACTGTGGATATGCAGGGAATGGAGGGATTATGTGCAGGCGGATAAGAGTTGGTCTTGGCATCATGTTTGGCTCAGACATTATGGGCTGAAGGGCCTGTTCCTGTAATGTGTTCTAAACTAAATGGGCTATTGATGGTCAGCAAGGATGCAGTGGACCTGTTTCTGCACTGTATCTCTCTATAGATCAAGTCTGTGGATGTTGAAGACCACAGTGGGAGACTGCTGATGTTCATACAGTCATAGAGTGCTACAGTGCAGAAACAGGCCCTTCGGCCCAACTTGCACACACCGGCCAAACATGTCCCAGTTACAACTTGCCCACACCAGCCAACATGTCCCAGCTACACCTTGCCCACACCAGCCAACATGTCCCACCTGCCGGCATTTGGTCCATATCCCTCTAAACCCGTCCTATCCATGCACCTGTCTAACTTGCTTAAATGTTGGGATAGTTCCTGCTTCAACTACCTCCTCTGGCAGCTTGTTCCATACACCCACCACCCTTTGTGTGAAAAAGTTACCCCTCAGATTCCTATTCAATCTTTTCCCCTTCAGAATAACCCTACTTCCTCTGGTCCTCGGTTCCCCTACTCAAGAGACTCAGTGCATCCTCCCGATTTATTCCACTCATGATTTTATTCACCTCTATAAGATCACCCTAAGGATAGCAGGTTGGCTGGATGGCAGAAGACAAAGAGTGGCAATAAGGGGGCTTTTTCTGGTTGGCTGCCAGTGACTAGCGGAGTTCCACAAGGGTTGGTGCTGGGCCTGGTACTCTTCACGTTGTATATTAATGATTTGGACGAGGGGTTTGCAGGATTTCTGGCAACGTTTGCGGATGATACGAAAATAGGTGGAGGGGCAGGTAGTGTAGAGAAAGCAGGGACTCTGGAGAAGGACTTGGACAGGTTGGGAGAGTGGACAGAGAAGTGGCAGATGGAATATAGTATCGCAAACTGGAGTCATGCATTTTGGTAGTAGGAGTAAAGGCGTAGACTATTATCTAAATGGGGTGAAAATCCAGAAATCGGAGATGCAAATGGACTTGGGAGTGCTGGTGCAGTGATTTTCAAAAAATGAATCTGCAAGTCGAGGGCTTGTATACAAAAACAGGGATGTAATGTTGAAGCTCTATAAGGCACTGGGAAGGACGCATTTAGAATATTGTGAGCAATTTATAGAAACATTTAAAATTCTTAAAGGATTGGACAGGCTAGATGCAGGAAAAATGTTCCCTATGTTGGGGGAGTCCAGAACCAGGGGTCACAGTTTAAGAATAAGGGGGAGGCCATTTAGGACTGAGATGAGGAAAAACATTTTCACCCAGGGAGTTGTGAATCTGTGGAATTCTCTGACACAGAAGGCAGTGGAGGCCGATTCACTGGATGTCTTCAAGAGGAAGTTAGATTTAGCTTTTCGGGCTAAAGGAATCAAGGGGGAAAAAGCAGGAATAGGGTACTGATTTTAGATGATCAGCCATGATCATATTGAATGGCGGTGCTGGCTCGAAGGGCCGACTGGCCTACTCCTGCACCTATTTTTCTATGTTTCTAATTTTGGGCACCATATCCAAGTAAGGATGAGCTGGCTCTGGAGAGGGTCCAGAGGAGGTTTACAAGAATGATCTCAGGAATGAGTGGGTTAACCTTTGATGAGCGTTTGTCGGCACTGGGCCTGAACTCGTTGGAGTTTAGAAGAATGAGGGGGGAAACGTACAGAATCATGAAAGCCTTGGATAGAGTGGATGTGAAGAGGATGTTTCCACTCATGGGAGAGTCTAGGACTAGAGGTCATAGCTGGGGGGGGCAGTGTTAGCTGTGAGGAGGATGCTAGGAGGCTGCAAGGTGGCTTGGATAGGTTCGGTGAGTGGGCAAATGCATGGCAGATGCAGTATAATGTGGATAAATGTGAGGTTATCCACTTTGTTGGCAAAAACAGAAAGTAGACTTATCTGAATGGTGGCCGATTAGGAAAAGGGGAGATGCAACGAGACCTGGGTGTCATGGTACACCAGTCATTGAAAGTAGGCATGCAGGTGCAGCAGGCAGTGAAGAAAGCGAATGGTATATTAGCATTCATAGCAAAAGGATTTGAGTATAAGAGCAGGGAGGTTCTACTGCAGTTGTACAGAGTCTTGGTGAGACCACACCTGGAGTATTGCGTACAGTTTTGAGGAAAGACATTCTTGCCATAGAGTGAGTACAGAGAAGGTTCACCAGACTGATTCCTGGGATGGCAGTACTTTCATATGAAGAAAGACTGGATAGACTTGGCTTGCACTCGCTAGAATTTAGAAGATTGAGGGGGGATCTTATAGAAACTTACAAAATTCTTAAGGGGTTGGACAGGCTAGATGCAGGAAGATTGTTCCTAATGTTGGGGAAGTCCAGAACAAGGGGTCACAGTTTAAGGATGAGGGGGAAGTCTTTTAGGACCGAGATGAGAAAAAAAAATTCACACAGAGAG
>JAXLNO010005516.1:0-134422 GCA_038087875.1 Malacoraja senta | reverse complement strand
TGATGGTGATGAGTCAGAGTATAGAAGAGAGATCGAGCAACTGTCCATATGGTGCCAGCACAACAACCTGGCCCTCAACACCAGCAAAACCAAGGAACTGATTGTGGACTTTGGAAGGAGTAGGATGGGGACCCACAATCCCGTTTATATCAACGGGTCGATGGTTGAAAGGGTCAAGAGCTTCAAATTCCTGGGCGTGCACATCTCTGAAGATCTTTCCTGGTCCGAGAACAATGATGCCATTATTAAGAAAGCACATCAGCGCCTCTACTTCCTGAGAAGATTACGGAGAGTCGGTTTGTCAAGGAGGACTCTCTCTAACTTCTACAGGTGCACAGTAGAGAGCATGCTGACCGGTTGCATCGTGGCTTGGTTCGGCAACTTGAGTGCCCTGGAGAGAAAAGACTACAAAAAGTAGTAAACACTGCCAGTCCATCATCGGCTCTGACCTCCCTTCCATCGAGGGGATCTACCACAGTCGCTGCCTCAAAAAGGCTGGCAGCATCATCAAGGACCCACACCATCCTGGCCACACACTCATCTCCCTACTACCTTCAGGTAGAAGGTACAGGAGCCTGAAGACTGCAACGACCAGGTTCAGGAACAGCTACTTCCCCACAGCCATCAGGCTATTAAACCTGGCTCGGACATAACACTGAACTTTACTAGCCAGCACTGTTATTTGCACTTTATCAGTATATTGACCATTGTGTATATATTTATAGAATGCCTTGTAGTAAATGCCTACTATGTTCTGTTGTGCTCAAGCAAAGCAAGAATTTCATTGTCCTACCAGGGACACATGACAATAAACTCACTTGACTTGACTTGACTCTCTCTCTCTCTCTTGTGACTAGTGGGGTGCCTCAGGTGTCTGTGTTGGGTCCACTGTTGTTTGTCATGTACATCAAATGATCTGGATGATGGTGTGGAAAATTGGATTAGTAAGTATGTAGATGATACTAAGATAGGTGGTGTTGTGGATAATGAAGTAGATTTTCAAAGTATACAGAGAGATTTAGGCCATTTGGGAGTGGGCCTGAAAGATGGCAGATGGGGTTTAATGCTGATAAGTGTGAGGTGCTACATCTTGGCAGGACAAATCAAAATAGGACGTACATGGTAAATGGTAGCGAATTGAGGAATGCAGTTGAACAGAGAGATCTAGGAATAACTGTGCATAGTTCCTGAAGGTGGAATCTCATGTAGATAGGGTGGTAAAGAAAGCTTTGGTGTGCTGCCTTTATAAATCAGAGCATTGAGTATAGAAGTTGGGATATAATGTTAAAATTGTACAAGGCATTGGTGAGGCCAATTCTGGAGAATGGTGTACAATTTTGGTCGCCAAATTATAGGAAAGATGTCAACAAAATAGAGAGAGTACAGAGGAGATTTACTAGAATGTTGCCTGGGTATCAGCACCTAAGTTACAGAGAAAGGTTGAACAAGATAGGTCTTTATTCTTTGGAGCACAGAAGGTTAAGGGGGACTTGATAGAGGTCTTTAAAATGATGAGAGGGTGTAGATGAGATATGCATGTGCCTTTAACATAGTGACCTCACACCCACTAACCACTCCCCATATCACAAGTATAACTACCACCTCCACACCCACAGATCGCTCTCTAGTTCCTGTGACAGACCACGTACAGCTAGTGCAATGTATAATGTCCAGTATGAATAAAGATAGTAAAGTAACGATGCCTCGTTATCAATCCTTTACATGGTGTCAAATAACTTACCTTGCGCCCCCGTTTATCGGTTTATCATTTATTTTGACCCAGTTTTTTGTTTCCCCCCTAACTGTTTTTGCAATGGCCTCTTCTGCCCGTAAGCCCGATGCGCTATTTCGACATCGCCCTACGATGGGACATATTCAAACGCGACTTTGAACACTATTTCACGATTGCCCATCCTGGCGCCACCGACGCTCTAAAAGCTTCGCTGCTTCTCAACTTGGCTGGTCCCAACGCCTTGACTCGCTCGGACTTCTTCGTCTACGCTCCTGGAGAATCAGCTCGGGACCAGGCATGTCTGTTGGCTAAGTTTGACGCTATTTGTGACATTCCTACTAATTGTATTTTAGAACGTTTTAAACAGCTCCCTGGGGAATCTGCTGAGAACTATGTCATTGCGCTGCGGGACCTGGGCAGGCGCTGCCGCCTCGAGACGTGGACCCCCGATAATGTCATCAGGGACCTACTGGTTTACGGTCTCCGTGATGAGAAGCTCAGGTCCGAACTACTTCGCAAGCCGAATCTGACCTTGGCCGATGCAATGCACGCGACTCGCTTAGCCGACGCTGTTTCCGCGGCGGCGCCGCCGGCTGAACAGGCGATCAACTTTGCCAGCACTCCTAGCTATCTCATGAACGCACCCCAGTCGCGACCCCCGGTGTCGCTCGCTGCTCGAGGGGGACGCGCCCCGGGGTTCGGTGGTGCCACAAGGGGAGACACCCAGCAAAGGTGCCCTAATTGCAACTTCACAACTCATCAGTTCAATGTGTGCCCTGCGCTGGGAAAAAACTGCAACTCCTGTAATAAGTTGAACCATTTTGCTGCAGCCTGTCGTTCCCGTGGGAAGCCTGTCGCTGCTCGAAGGCAAAATTTAAACAACCTTCTACAGTCGGATAATGATCTCAGCTCCCAGCACTATTCCGATGAACATTCTGTTCTTACATCTAACTCCTCTCAGGGGGAAACCAGCTTGTTTACCGTGGTGAACGCACCTGCTATGATAACGGATCCTTCTGTGCAAGTCACTGTGAACAACTCGACCTTCACGGCCAAAATCGACACTGGGGCGGTTACCAATGTTATGTCAACATCTCTTTTCAACCAGATAAGGACTAATGAGAAGATATTTTCTCAGAGCTCAAACCTGCATGCCTACGGTGGGGAGATCCTTACTCCTGTGGGCAAGGCCACACTACACTGTAAGATACTGAAGGCCACTCGGCCCCTCACCTTCTTTCTCCTCAATCGAAGTTGCGTTCCCCTGCTGGGGATCCAGGCATGCCAGGAAATGGGACTGGTGTCCTTCCACCGGGACATCCGCCACGTGCAGGCTCTTATGGACCCGCTGGCCGAGTATCCTGACCGCTTTGATGATAAGCTAGGCAAACTACCCTGCAGCTACAAGATTGAAGTGGACCATAAGATCGTTCCTGTGGTCCATGCTCCTCACCGTATTTCCTTCGCCATGAGGGATAAAGTGGAGGCGACCCTACACAGTATGGTACAAATGGGCGTCCTAAAGGCGGTCGTCGAGCCCACCAGCTGGGTCTCTTCCATGGTTGTTGCTGCTAAAAAGGACATGAGTGAGATACGCATCTGCATCAACCCCAGAGACCTCAACCTGGCCATTCGGCGCCCTCACTACCCTATGAGAACGGTGGAAGACGTCGCTGCACGGGTTGGTCCAGCAACGGTCTTTTCGGTCCTCGATGCCAAGAGTTCATTCTGGCAGATACCACTGGACGAGCGGTCGTCCATTTTGACAACCTTTGCCACCCCCTACGGAAGGTTTCGGTTCCTCCGAATGCCCTTCGGAATCAACTCTGCCAGTGAGGTATTCCAGCGAACCATGGAACAGTTGTTTTCAGATCTGCCTTGCGCCATAATTGTTGACGACATCCTCGTTTACGGTAAGGATGTTGCCGAACACGATGTCAACCTCCGCCTGATCCTGGACCGGGCCAGGCAAATCAACTTGAAACTGAACCCCAAGAAGTGCCGATTCCGCGTCTCGGAGGTCACCTATGTTGGACACGTATTCACCGCTGAGGGGCTGAAGCCAGACCCGCAGAAAACGACTGCCATCTCAGGGATGCCTCCTCCTACTAACGTGGCAGGCCTGCAACGCTTTCTCGGCTTGGTAAACTACCTGGGGAAGTTCATCCCCGACCTAAGCGAGCTCAGCGCTCCCCTGAGGGATCTGATCAAAAAGGACACTTCCTGGCTTTGGTTACCCAATCATCAGAAGGCATTTGACATTCTTAAGTCTAAACTGATCAGCACACCCACGCTCAAGTTCTTTGACCTGCGGCATCCCATTGTCCTCACCTGCGACGCCTCTCAATTCGGACTCGGTGCCGCCTGCCTCCAGGTCCATGACGGCCTGCAGATGCCTGTCTCATTCGCGTCCCGCACCATGACCGCCACCGAACAGCACTACGCGCAGATTGAGAAGGAGCTGCTGGCCGTGCTGTTTGCCTGCTCCAAATTCCGGGACTACATCGTGGGCAACACTTTCACCGTTGAAACTGACCATCAACCACTTGTTACCATCCTCAACAAACCGATCCATGTGGCCTCATCACGTCTGCAGCGCATGCTGCTGCAGCTCCAGCGTTTCACGTTCACAGTGGTTTATCGTAAGGGGAAGGACATGTTCGTAGCCGACACGTTGTCTCGCGCCCCGCTGACGTCCACTGCTCGCCACCAATACGAAACGTCCGAGTTACTAGTCCTACGATTGAACTTCGTCCCCTTGCCACAGATGAAGTCCCTGGTTGAACACACTACCAACGATCCTGCCCTGCAACAGCTGTCTGCCGTCATCCGGCAGGGCTGGCCTGACCGTCGCTCGGCACTGCCGGCTGGAGCCGTGCCCTACTTCCTGATTCGGGACGAGCTCGTATTGCACGACGGCGTGGTGGTGAAGGGTCACAAAGTGGTCGTGCCCGCGGCGCTGCACGATCACTATTTTCAGGTCGCACACCGCGGTCACACTGGGGCCGAAGCCACTTTGTCTCTCGCCAAGGCACAGTTCTATTGGCCGGATATGGCAAAGTACATCCGGGAGAGGGTCTCATCGTGTTCCACCTGCAACAGCCGCGCCCCCCATCAGCAGCGTCAGCCGCTTCTACAGCAGCCCGCGCCCGGACTGCCCTGGATGGCGCTCGCCACAGACATTTTCGAGTGGCGGGGCAAACATTTCCTGGTACTCGTTGACTTCTACTCCAGCTGGTTTGCGGTTGACCGGCTGCCTTCCGTGACCTCTTCGGCCGTCATCGACAGGTTGGACCCTCACTTTAGCACTTTTGGCCCCCCGGCAAGCCTGCAGTCGGACAACGGCAGCCATTCACGAGCTCCGAGTTTAAATCGTTCGCTTCCAGATGGAACTTTCGCCATTTCACAAGCAGCCCGGGAGTACCGCCAAAGCAACGGTTTGGCCGAGCGCTGCGTCCGCAGTGCTAAGCACCTGTTGGAACAGTGTGGTGGCATTAACTCCGACTTCCACCTGGCCCTCCTCAGCCTTCGGAACATCTCTCGCGACCCTGCCATGGGTTCACCTGCTCAGCGGCTCCTGTCTCGCGCTACCAGGCTCCCACTCCTGGTGGCCCAGCGGTCCTCATACCCTCGGTCCTTCCACCTGCGGCGGTTCAGAAACGAATTGCCTTCAGGCAAGACGTCCAAAAGCGGTCCCATGACAGGTCCTGCCACCCGCTGCCACCCCTCTTCCCCGGTCAAGTAGTCCGTATGCAAACCACTCCCGGTCACTCCAAGCTCGCCACTGTCGTCGGCTCTGCTGGGTCGCCCAGGTCCTATTTCGTCGACTACGCTGGGACCATTTACCGACGGTCTCGCCAGCACCTTCGGCTCGTCCACGAGCCGCGTCCTCCTGCCGCCGATCCCTTTGCTCCCTGCTGCCTGTTTCCCGTCCGGCCGTTGCCCTGCCCGTGATTCCATGCATGCCTCGCTCTGCTCCTCCTTCGCCCCCTCCGCTCCAACACTCTCCGACTAGTCCTCGCACGCCCCCCCGCGCTCTTCCCGGTCCCGGCCCCGCATCCCCTCCGGTTTCGGTGCGCGATCTCTTCCGTTTCCTCCCGTTTCTCCCTTTCAGGTTCGTCTGTCCCCGCTGGTGCCTCTTCCTCCTCCAGGAAGGGTGTGGATGGCGAGACGCGAACCCGGGCGGGACGTCTGGTCAAACCGCCTGACCGCTATGGCGATGTTGCCTAGCTATCCTAGCGCATGAGCCGTGGTCGCCATGTCACCTTTGGTATTTGCCTGTCGTTTCGGGGAGGAAGGATGTAGATGAGATATGCATGTGCCTTTAACATAGTGACCTCACACCCCTAACCACTCCCCAATATCACAAGTATAACTACCACCTCCACACCCACAGATCGCTCTCTAGTTCCTGTGACAGACCACGTACAGCTAGTGCAATGTATAATGTCCAGTATGAATAAAGATAGTAAAGTAACGATGCCTCGTTATCAATCCTTTACAGAGGGATAGACAGAGTTGACGTGGATAAGCTTTTTCCATTGAGAGTAGGGAAGATTCAAACAAGAGGACACAATTTGAGAATTAAGGGACAGAGGTTTAGGGGTAACATGAGGGGGAACTTCTATACTCAGAGAGTGGTAGCTGTGTGGAATGAGCTTCCAGTGGAAGTGGTGGAGACAGGTTTGATTTTATCATTTAAAAATAAATTGGATAGGTATATGGACGGGAAAGGAATGGAGGGTTATGGTCTGAGTGCAGGTAGATGGGACTAGGTGAGAGTAAGTGTTCGGCATGGACTAGAAGGGCCGAGATGGCCTGTTTCCGTGCTGTAATTGTTATATGGTTATATGATTATATGGATGATCCCAAGGTGGCTGATGGGACCAAAGTGGTCAATCTGTACCTGAGCATGGAGGCTCCCAAAACTGCTGCGTCAGCTCCTCTTCAGCCCAGCTATCTTGCTCCCGGCGTTCCTTGGCGAGCTGCAGACTCGGCTGGTCTTCGCTGCTCCTGCAGCAACAAAAGGGATTTCTGCTATCTGTTGTTGGAATCCCCTTATCCCCGCTGGTCTTTCCGAGAGAAAGGAGGCTCCGTCAACTCCAGGTTCCAAGGCTGCAGAAAATCGAGACGGTGCAGAATTTCTCCCACACCATATAAAGCCCGGTCAGTAACGACGAGGCGGTATGGGGCGGTTCTGGACACAGATGTAAAGTCCAGAAAACGTTGTTTTCCCCCTTTTTGGTGTGCCAGTTTCTTAGCAGACTGCCAGACGCAGTTGTGGGAGCTACGCAAATTGATAACAACGCACCCAGCCCAAAACACACAGAAACTTCTTAAAAATAAATTTCTACAGATAGGCTGTGGGCCGAACATCAAAAATGTGTCTAGAAATAGATTTTCGTGACCCACGTCACCAAACAACATGAAAGTTTCCACAGATTTAGATGAAATATAATTGAGAAGGATGTCATAACTCGTCATTGCCGAAAGCTGCACATTAATTAATTCAACTAATTAGAAATTAGAAAATAAGATCGGGAAAGTAAGCGCCATCTAGTGGCCAATGCCCATATTACACCATGGGCAGCCTATTTCCGTGTTGCAGTCCATTTAAACTATATATGATTATACCTATGTATATATATATATATATATATATATATATATATATATATATATATATATATATATATATATATATGACTTATAAATATGACTGTAATCATATATAATTAAGTATAATTATATTATATAAAAATAATATGAATATAATTGTGAGTGTTTTTTTAATGACACTGTCGCAGAGGTCCTGCTCCTGGACCAGCCTAATTAATGGGTGAGGGCAGTTCTTGTGGGTTCCTCCCTTTACTGAACCCCACTGTCTGCCAGTGTGCAGAGTGGGGGTCACAGCCATAGTGGGACTGGGGCAGTTCCAGGCTGGGGGACAGTCCTGCAAGGCATCTTCCAGTCGCTTTAATAGGAAATGTAATGAGACTGCAGCAGAGGTCCCAGGTTTTAAGGGCTCATGAACCTGCCTAATTAAAGGGTCAGGACAGATCCTCCGGGTTCCCACATTTACTGAACCCCACTGACTGCCATATTGGGGAGAATGGGGGTAACAGCCATAGTGGGACTGGGGCAGTGCCAGGCTGGGTGGCAGACCTGCAAGAGACCTGTCTTATTTCTGATGTAAATGTCACATCCTAACCAAGAATCGAATGCTCTGAAGTTTACTCGATGAGTATTCATTTTAAGCTACAATGAGCCTATATTTATGTTAGAGACCCCCCGATGGTGCCTTTGCAAATGAGGGCTATTACGTTTAACCTAAAAAAATCCTAAAAGTGTTGCATTGTTTGAGTATCTGTAGTTTGTGTGTGTGGCTGTGTATACCTGTCAAACGTGTATCTGTGGATGTAAGTGTGTATGTATGTGTGGATGGATGTATGTGTGTGGATGTATGTGTGTGCATGGGTGTGTACATGTATGTCTGCGTGCAGATGGATGTGTGTGTGTGTGTGCGGATGTATGTGTGCATGTATGTGTGTGTGTGGGCATGCATGGAAGTGTGCGTACGGATGGATGTGTGTGTGTATGTGTGTATGGACTTTCGCACTGTCATTCACCAGCACGCCATTATCATAAGTAATTCACTCATTGTTTAAATAATTTGACCAAATAAACAGTGAAACGAACAAACTAAATAAAACTTTATATAATCATTTATTTCCCCAATTTATTTGTTTATATTACATCTGATCTTCATCTGAATATTCTTCATCAGATTCCAAGTCTTTTGATAAGTTTTGATAAGTCCATTGATAAGTTAGTTCAAGTTCAAGTGGAGGGTCAGGCAGAGGCTACAAAAAAACCATCTCATAGTCATTAAGTCTGCATGGACTTCAATTCATAAAATTTAAACCTCTTCTTAAAGTTAATGAGAATAACACTGTTACTACCATAGATAAATTAGTTCAAGTTCAAGTTCACTTACACCAATTCATTTCTGCATAAACATCAGCCATTTCTGACCATTTCTCACTCCAATGGCAGCCGATAAAGTGCGATCAATATTCCTCCGTTTTTCTCCCATGGTCGGGGCCTGGAAACGGCCGCTACCGACGGCACTATGTACAGCCTCCCCCCCCCCCCCCCCCCGCCTGCGGAGATGATCCAAAAACACTCCGCGGCTCCACGATCGCGAATCGGCCGCTTTTTAATTGAGACCGCGGCTTCACTATGTTAAGTACATAGGCCCCGCGATCGGAACACTTTTTCCCGGTAAGTTATCGCAGGCAGCTCCGAGATTAGATGTTAAAGACTTATTAGACTACAACAAGCTGGCATTAGTGAAAATGTTTAATTTACCTTGGATTTAACTATGGATACACATAGTTTAGGCCCTCAACTTCATGAATGAATGAGTGAATGAGTGAATGAATGAGTGAATGAATGAGTGAATGAATGAGTGAATAAATGAATGAATTAATGAATGAATGAGTGAATGAATGAGTGAGTGAGTGAGTGAATGAATGAGTGAATGAATGAGTGAATGAATGAGTGAATAAATGAATGAATTAATGAATGAATGAATGAATGAGTGAGTGAGTGAGTGAGTGAATGAATGAGTGAATGAATAGTAAGATTAAACGAGAACTTACCAAGTTTGAAGTTTGATCTTTATTTTATGAGGAGTAACGTTGAGGGATTACGTGAAGAAGCCCCGTCCAGCCGCACACGCATCAATCTTTCAAAGCAGCGGAGTGACAATCACAGACGATAATTACTGAAGTATGATAGTAAGATGCATAAAGACTTAGAACTACCAGCTTGATCCTTTTATGAGGGTGGGAGCGGAGGGCACGTAATCCCTCAACGTTACTCCTCATAAAATAAAGATCAAACTTCAAACTTGGTAAGTTCTCGTTTAATCTTACTATTTTACTTCGGAGTCACGTGAGTGACTACGTGAAGATTTCAAAGCTCTGTGATTTCACACCGTGGATTCAAATCCAGGTGTTCACTGCATTGATTGACTATTTGAGTAAGCACAATCAACAATGCATAACCACAACATTTGAATGTAATCAGTTAATGGTTTTATTTATTTTAATAAAAGTAACAAAATTAGGCCCATTTATTATAATGGGGGATTTAATACTGTATCCAGCACGGCATCACCAAACCCTCTGAGATCTTTAATCTCCTTATGGTAATACTTGTGAAACATCTGTTCACTTGCCCATCCTGCGGCCGCGAGAATAAGGTCTATTGTCTGAATCCCTGGCCGCTGATGTTGATGCCGCCCTGGTGGAATGAGATTTAAATTTATCTGTATCAATACCTGAATATCTCAACACCCGTTTCAACCATCGTGAAATTGTTTGTGTTGACACTTTCTTATGAGGCTTTTTATGACTAATAAAAATGCCAATTCGGTGCCTCTTAAAACTTTTGTTGTTTCTATGTAACATTTCACATATGTTACTACACACAGTCGTGGATCTGTAGGATATGCTAAAAATTCCAACTTGCATCCTGTGAACCTAGGTCTACTTTGCTTCAGTAAATCATAGACATAGAATGTCACAGCATTTGGCCCTACTTTCATTCTATCAATTCTGAGTTTCTGTAATGTTTGAACTATCTGAGCTGAAACTAATGCCATGAGCATAACCAATTTCATGGTGATTTTGGATAATGACAGAGTTTCAACTGGATTCCAATTCCTTAGCAACATCAGTATATCTTTTACATTCCAAATTTTTGTATACCTAGGTCTGGGAGGATTAGAGTTGAAAATTCCTTTCATAAACCTACAGACCCAAGGATGTGCTCCTATTGGAGTTTGTTCTGATTCACTGCTTAAATATGCAGAGAGTGCACTTCGTGCAGTATTAATTGCGCTATAATTTAATTTTAATTCATAGTATAGAGTAGAAAGGAACTCTATTACATCTGAAATTTCTGCTGTGTTATACGCAATATGTTTCCCTGAACAAAACTCCTCCCATTTCTTTATATAGGAGATGAACTGCTTCTGGGTACTATTCCTCCAGGCTGTTGTTATAACATCCACCGTACGGTCTGATAATCCTTTTCCAAGATATGGCCTTCTTAGAATCTGCAAATCAACAAACCAATATGATCATGTAAAGGATGTAGTTCATCAGTCACAGGGTGTACAAGCAGTTTAATCTGCTTTGGAATAACCATAAGGTTTTTTTTATTTTTTATTTTTTTTTATTATTTTTTTTTAATTTTATTTTTATTTTTATTTTTTTAACACCAGTGGGTACTATAGCTGTTTAGGCCAATCTGGTACTACCAAAATCCCTGAGGCTGAATTTTGTTTAATTTTCTGTATGCATCTGTGGATTAAACAAAATGGCAGAAACGCATACAGAAACATACCACCCCAATGTGGCGAGAAAGCATCCACCACTACTGCTCCAGGATCAGGTTCCCATGACACATACTTAGGCAACTGGTGGTTCAATCTTGATGCAAACAGATCAATTTCTGGCATTACAAATTGTGTGATAATTTGTGTGAATATTTTCCGATTTAACATCCATTCTGTATTATCATTAAATTTACGTGATCTTTTGTCTGTAATTGTATTAAATTTACCTGGAAAATATATTGCTGACAGCCAAATTTTCCTGGCAATACACCAGGTCCAAATTTCATTCGCTAATTTATCACATGATTCTGATTTTATACCACCCATGTGATTTATGTATGCTATAGCTGTAGTATTGTCAACCTGTACCTGAACATGCACATTTCCCATATCAGTGCAATAAGCTCTAAGGCTGTAAAATGCGCCTAATAGCTCTAGGTAATTGATTCCCAGATTTTCCAGCAAAGGTACTTCATTCACATTCCACCTACCTCCACAGCTGGAAATCATGTTAGTAGCGCCGCAATCCAGCGCACTTACATCAGTCTGTAGAGTGACGGAAGGTGTTTCTACCAGAACTTTTCTGGAAGCATTAGGAACATTGTTAATCCACCATTCTATTTCTGTAATGGATTGAATTGTTAATTTCATGGGCCTATCAAAATGCCCTCTATTCATTTTTAACGCTTGTACCTTAGCTCTCTGTAAACATTGATAATGCAATGGTCCCAACGTGACCGCTGGAAACCCTGCAATTAATTTGCCTAGCAAGCTTGCCACTTCTCTAATTGAAGGTGTGTCCTCGTTAATGAGTTTTATGCAACCTTCAATTAACTGCAGCTTTTATCTTTTGGCAAAGTGATTACCATGTGTTCGGAGTTAATTGTGAACCCTAGGCAATCAATCTTTTTGCTTGGTAACAATTTAGATTTTTGTAGGTGAATAATGAAACCTAATTTCTCAAAAATGTATTTAACTCTGGATACTGACAATTTTGCAGCAGCCAAAGTGTCCCCTACAATGAGGATATCCTCTAAATAAGCCATTAATACATGGCCCTCAGCTCTTGACAGAACTAAAATTGGTTTGATCAATTTTAGTGAATAATCTTGGTGCTGAAATCAGACCATTGGGCAATGCTTTAAATTGCCATAACTGACATCCATCTAAATTTCAAATATCTTTGATCATTACCATGCATTGCCACGGAATAATATGCATCTTGCAGATCTATGCTTGCCATGTAGCAATTTTCTGTGATTAGCTGAATTGCATTAGTAAATGTTACCATTTTGAAATGTTTGTATTGTACATAAAGGTTAAGATTTGTCAGATCCAATATGATTCTACATCCACCATCCTTTTTTGTTCTTGGAAAAATATTTGATACAAACTGATGGTGTTGTTCTACTGACTTCTCTATTACCCCCTTTTTGGTTAAAGTTTCTAATTCTCCTTTGATCAACTTATTTTCTTCTTTTGAGAAAATTCATGACCAGTTTGAATTTCCTTGCCTTGGAGGATCCAAATGTGGATAGAAACTCAATTTTGAATCCTACAATGCTATTTAGAATAAATGAATCATTTCTTTTAGGAAGAATCGTAACCTTCCCCCTACTTGTGAATGTGAAACATTTATTGTATTCCTTACCAGACCAGGACCCCCTACCTCGGGGTTTGCCACCGGCAATTGTCCGCTTCTGGTAGGCACATTGTAACCTCCACGTATCCCCGGTGCAGCACGCCAACGTGTATACGAGAATGATCGGCTTGTTCCTTCTCCAGCACCAGTATTCCGCCTGTAGGGATACTGCCTTCGCACCGCTCTGCTCATCATCGGTGGTTTCATCATCATGCCACTCAAGGTTCTTGACTCTTCATTCAAGTCCTTTTAGCTTCTTTGCTAGATTTTCTCCAAACAGCAGCTTAGGCATTTGTATGTTGGTTGGTTTGCAGAGCCCTGCATACTTAGGATGAATATTTGGTTTTATTGCAATTTTATGAATATAATTTATTTCAAAATGTGCACCACACATCAGTGCTAGAGCATCTTGTTGTGAATCTGATACATAATCATCATCCAAACCTCTGGCAAATGCCGTGATGCCTGACCCCAGCAATTTCAATACACGTTGCAATTTCAATTCTTGTGAGCGTAACCAATGCTCAAATAACCCCAAATCAAGTTATTTACTGTTGGAACTGTCAGCAATTCACAATTTGCTGGGCCTCGTACTGTTTCATAGTCTCATCCATAGTTACTTCCTGGAGCTGATGGGAGAGTAGATAGTTTATAGTCATTGCTATTTCCTCCCTCAAAGGTTCCCCCTTTATTCTAGGAACAGCAAACTTTTGTGCTAGTCCAGGAACTTTCAGCTCTGATAATGGGCTCTCATCCTCATAGAATTCATCTTCTGAATGTAGATGTTCCTATTCAGGTTTGGTAAATTCCGGCTCCCCTGTTTCAGGTAAGTCTATGCCAGATTGCCCCCTGCGCGGGGTCTCTTATAGGCCCACAGATAGGCAGCCCTGTTTCAGGTGCTGCTGGCACTGGCTCAACTCTAGGCCAACGCTTCATAATTTTCCCTTTAGGAACTTTCGGTGCTGGCACATAAGTACATTTGTACTGTCTTTTTTGAGACATTTCTGGTACTGGCTCTTCAGTAGGCCAGCACATATACTGCCTTTTTTCAGGCATTTCTGGCACTGGCTCTCCTGTAGGCCAACCACTGTAATACCTTTGCACAGTCATTTCTGATGGCTCTCCTGTAGGCCACCCTTGTGCCTGTCCCAACCAAGGCACACCCTGTGCTGTATCCTCCATTGGCCAACACCGACCTGATTCCTCCTGTGGGGGTTCTTTGTAAATCCCCATCAGGAGCTCTAAACTGGCGACCCTTGCAGCCATAACATTTTCTGCTGCAGGAGGGTATACCTCCGGGTCTGACTGTTCCGAGTCTACAGGTCGGGCCGACTTTTGTCCAGCCTTGCGCCCCGCCGCCGGAGGTTTAACGGCACATTCGACCGTAACGGGAGTTGATGGCTTCAATGCCACTGCCTCCTCTTCCTGACGCCCGCTACCCTTAGCATCGGGGGTTTTACCTGCGGTGCGTCCCTGGCCTCTCCTTCCCCTACGCACTTCTCCATTCTGAGTTTGTGTGGACCTCTGCCAACACATCTGAGCGGGAAGAAAAGCGCCCTGTAAGTAAAAACGAAACCACTTACCTTGTCCGATTTTTACTTTAAATTTGCTTTACTCACCGCTGGAGGAGCTCCTGCTCCTCCACACACGGTCATGAACGCTATGCGATCTGATCGATAATGACGCGTGTGCGGCTGGACGGGGCTTCTTCACGTAGTCACTCACGTGACTCCGAAGTAAAATCAGTGAATGAATGAATGAATAATAATAATAATAATAATAATAGATTTTATTTATATAGCGCTTTTCAGGACTCAAAGTCATGTGTGAATGAATGATTGAGTGAATGAGTGAATGAACGAATGAGTGAGTGAATGAGTGAATTGTTGTTGTTGTATTCAATTTATTGTCATTATCTCAATTTAGAGACAACGAAATGGATTTTCCTTACAGTCAAGTAACATAAAAATAAATAATAAATAAATAAACAAATTATTTTTTTTAAAGCACAAACACAGAAGTCCACACACAACATAATCCCACAGCGGCACCAAAGTTAAGGAAGGTACCATAGTCCAGCCAGCCTCCCCGCCAATCTTCCCAGATGTTCACCCGTAGTCGGGGCCTCCCGGGCACCCGCAGTCGCTGCCATGGGCGGCCCGATGCTCAGGCCCTCTCGCCGGGAACGGTGGGACCCCGTCGGAGAACATCCTCAGCGGCCCAGACCACCAGATCAGCCACCTCCCACCGGAGTCCGCGGCTCCCAAAGTCCACAGGCCGAGCCGGGCGGCTCGAATAATAGTCACATCCTCTCCAGGAAGCGACTGAAGAACGGTATCCCCCTTACCGTACCCTCTTCCCCCACATAAAAACATTAAAACCCCCCCACAAAAAACGCTCTTCAAACATAACAAAAAACATAACAATAAAACAAAAAGATACCGGACTGAAGGCGGAGGCAGCTAGCAACAGCGCCACCGAATGAGTGAGTGAATGAATGAATGAATGAATGAGTGAATGTACGTACAGCCTCCAAATCTCATTTTTTCACATTATAAAGGTGCAATTTTACTTCGGAGTCACGTGAGTGACTACGTGAAGAACCCCGCCAGTGCGCCTGCGCGTCATTACGTCAGACGCCTTGACGCAAACGGACGTGAGGAGCAGAGCTCCTACAGTGGTTTGTAGTTTTTCAACTACAAGGTAAGTAGAAACTTTTTTAATGTTTTCCAGGTCCGTTTACTGTGGGTCTATGGGGATTTTTTCCACAGACGCCATGGAAAAAACGGACGGGGAAGAGGTGAGCGACACAGCCGACAGAAGTCGGGAAAGTCGGGAGTCTGCGGTTAGAGACCAACCGCCTCTAAACCCCGGTACAGTCGCCAGCGGTGAGCATCGCGACTGTGGACCTGGGGCTGGTGAAAACACAGTCAGCGCCTGTCGGGCAAAAGACAAAGTTTAAATCCCAACGGCCCACGGAGGGAGTCCCAGGTAATGGAAGTAGCTCCAGGGCTAGATACTGCTTTCGAGCGTATTGCCCAATTAGAAAGCCTTTTACATAGGCTGTTGGAGCAAAGTTCACTCAGGGAGGAGTGTACTGAAAGCCTAGCTGCTGGAAGCAGCTCAAACAGCTCCTGGTACAGGGCTAGATACTGCTTTCGAGCGTATTGCCCAAATAGAAAGCCTTTTCCATAGGCTGTTGGAGCAAAGTTCACTCAGGAAGGAGTGTACTGTAATCCAAGCTGCAGGAAGCAGCTTAACAGCACCTGGCTCAGGGCTGATGGAATGCACCCTCAGGAATGAGGAGCGTGCTACGGGTCATGAGATTTCAGACCCGACTCTGACGGTGAGGCTGTACAAGGCGATGAACGGCAGCTGCCAGATGTTCCACCCCTGGCAGTAGGATTCGCTGCCCCGTCAGGGTCAGGAGAGCCATTAGGAGAAGAACTGGCCTCCTTAATAAATTACTTGGTTTACCATCAGCTGGAACAGCAGGAGATGGATGAGACTGCAAGAAAACAGGAGACCCCAAGTAACTGTGGGTTGCTGAAAGCAGCAGCAGTGAACCAAATTATCTGGAATCAGTTGCAGAGAATATTAAAGCTGCTGGGTTCTGGAATAACTGCTTTTACCAGAATAGCAGGTAACAGCCAAGACATGACGAAGTTGCATCAGGAAGCACTGGGGTTGCTATGCAGCACCCACTTCGAGATCAATTATCTGAGGAAAGTGCTATACGGCCTACTATGAATCCGAAATTCGCAGCACTCTGCAAACCAAGTAATATACAATTACCCAACTTACTCTTTGGAGAGGATCTCGGGAGACGTATTAAAGAGTTGGAAGATGAAGCGAAAACAGGATTGATAAAAACATCAATTGTTGCAAAGTCTGTAAAGAGGAAGTATCCTTTCAGACGTCATACGGATCCTAGACCAGGACCAAGTCGCTCATCAACGCAGGGACGTAGCTGGTGACCTGCAGCGGGAGTAAGGACCAGTGGTGTTGCTTCCGGGAGAATCCAGGGATCTCAGAATACTCAAATGACTCAAGAGGTAGGTGGACCTGGTTCTCAGGGGAACATACTAACTGGATTAAGTCCAAAAGTTGGAGGCAGATTACGTCTCTTCCATAAACATTGGAAGAAGATTACTTCAGATGTGGTAATTCTGAATAATATACAAGGATTTCGAATTGAATTCAATCCAAATTATGATTTGCCTGTCCAGCATGTTCCTAGCAGAACTCTCCACTTTGCGATAATGGAGGTTCAGGTTGCGCTTCAAAACCCTATATATAAAAGGTGTTATTGAAGAATCAGTCTACCAAATTCACCAATTTGGGTCAAATATATTCCCTCGATCAAAAAAGGATGGAGGATGTAGGATTATTATAGACTTGACAAGTCTGAATCCTTTTCTTCAGTGTCTGTTCACTTGCAAGATATGAAGTATCTTAAATTTACATGGATGAACCAATTAGGGCAGTTCAAAGCTCTGCCTAATGGGTTAACGTTCCCTCCCAGAATATTCATAAAATTGTTAAAATCAATTCTGGGGTTGCTGAGAGCCAGGGGCATGTACTAATGGCATACCTGGTTGATGTCCTGATTATAGGAAGGACAAAACAGTCAACAGAAGCATCGGTTGCAGTAATAAAATCAAACTTTTGAAAGTTTGGGGGTTTCTAAATTCATCCAAAGAAATCAAGGTTAAAAACATGTACCTCGATTGATTATTTGGGGTTCACAATTGAGTTAGCCCAAATGCAAATTACTTCGCCCAGTGAAAAAAGGGTGGAGTTGATTAAAGATTGCAGTAATCTGTTAAACGAGCAAAAACCTCTAATCAGACAGGTGGCTCGAGTACTGGGAAAATTAGTAGATTCCCAGCAGTCCAGTATGGACCATTACATTATCAGCAGCTGCAGAGAATCAAAAAACAGGCACTGAGAGTAAATGCTGGTCATTTTGATAGAACCATGCAAGTAACAACAAATGCTGTTTCTAAGCTGCAGTGGTGGATTCTACATGTCTCAAGCAGTTCAGGCAAAGTGCTGATTGAACAACATTCCATGATATTACAAACTGATGCCAGTGCACTAGGATGGGGTGCAACTGACTTAACATGGAGCTGCGGAGGCAGATGGAATCAGGAAAAGTTAGTGTTACTGCAGACATGGGGAATTACCTATTTGGAGCTTTTAGGAGGTTTCTATGGACTCCAAGCTTATGGTTCTAACACAACTAAAAGGAAGGTTCATTCAAATTAATAAACACAACAGTAGTTGCCTATATTAATGATATGGGTGGAATTAAGTCGGTGTCATGTGACAAAATGGTTAAATCAACTTTGGTCTTGGTGTATTGAAAAGAACATTTGGATTTCAGCTATCTATCTACCAGGTAGAATGAACACGATAGCAGAAACCAGGTCACGAAAAGTTCCATGATAATGAAGAATGGATGTTGAATCAAGAGGTATTCAATGATATAGTAATCAGATTTGGAATGACCGACATCGACTTGAATCATCAGCTATCGAGATATGTCTCATGGAAACCAGATCCAGGAGCAGTGGCGATTGATGCTTTCTCGCTACATTGGGGTGGTATGTTTTCATATATATTTCCACCTTTCTGCCTCATAAGCCAATGTTTGCTTAAAATCAGGCAAGATGCTGCTTCAAGGGTATTGGTAGTACCAGATTGGCCTACACAGCCATGGTATCCGTTGATATTAGAATTAACAACACAAATGTTGATGAAAGTCCCAAAAAAGAGTAATTTATTGCTGCACCCTGTACAGGGGAACAACATCCATTATATGATCGTTTGGATTTGTTGACTTGCAGGTTTTAAGAATGCCTTTTCTGGGACGAGGACTGTCTGAGCATACTGTGGACGTGCTTACGGCAGCCTGGAGGAAGAGCACTCAAAAACAGTACCTTTCTTAAATTAAGCAATGGGAAGAGTTCTGTGTACAAAAGAATGTGCAATAAAGTACTGCAGATATTTCAAATGTTTAGAATTTCTGTCAAAACTTTATTATGATGAAGGTCTGAGTTGTAGTGCAATTAATTCAGCCAGTCCTGTGCATTGTCCTCATATTTGGTTCTGGATTCAGAAAGAAACTCAATTGGGTCACACCCAATTGTTTCCAGACTAATGAAAGGAATCTTTAATTCCAAACCACCGAAACCTAGGTACGTGACAATCTGGGATGTAAGTGTGGTACTGAAACTACTTCGTGAATGGTCATCAAGTGTGTTTTTACCTTTGGTCAAGCTAAGTATGAAAGTATTCAAGCTTATGGCATGAGTGACAGCACAACGAGTGCAAACACTTGGAAAATTACAAATAGACAGTATGGAAGTAACTGAAGACAAGGTTACATTCTATATCTATGACCTACTAAAGTAAATTAGGCCAGGTGTGACAGGATTTAAAATTATGCTAGCAGCATATCCAAATGGTCCATGTCTCTGTATTAAGACATATTTATTACAATACATTGAGGTCACAAAGAATTTCAGAATACGGAAACTGGGTTGTTGATCACACACAAGAAACCACACAAGAGAGTTTCATTACAGACTATTTCCAGATGGATAAAAGAAGTCTTAACAGCTGCTGGTATTAACACTTATGTTTTTACGTCTCACTCGACTAGGGCAGCAGAAACGTCGGCGGCCAGGGCAAAAGACGTCCCCGTCGACCATATCCTCGCAGCCGCCGGGTGGTCCAATGAGTTGATGTTTCAACATTTTTACCATCGGCCTATTGTTAATCCGGGGTTGTTTGCAGAAACTATTTTAAGTTCTGTGTAAATTCCTCTGGTTTAAAGGGGATCTGATTCATTTCATTATTGAAATGAATTACTGCATTTGTGGTACAAATGTTATTATGAATGCATGATTGATTATTCTCGTTCCGAGTCAATCTATGCAGTGAGAAGCCGGGATTGATCCACGGCATGAAATCACAAAGCTTTAACATCTTCACGTAGTCACACACGTGACTCCGAAGTAAAATAGTAAGATTAAACGAGAACTTACCTAAGTTTGAAGTTTGATCTTTATTTTATGAGGAGTTACGTAGGTGATTACGTGCCCACCACGACCCTACCCTCTATCATAAAGGTCAGATGGAAGTTCTTGTATTACTCGTTTTATTATGAGACTATATTACTTCGGTTGTTGTTTTTTGTGATTTCACACCGCTGCTTTGAAGATTGACGCGCAGGCGCACTGGCGGGGTTCTTCACGAAATCACCTACGTAACTCCTCATAAAATAAAGATCAAACTTCAAACTTAGGTAAGTTCTTGTTTAATCTTACTATTAAATGAATTAAAGTGCATACAGATTAATTTTCATAAATTCAGACTTTAGATCTTACCTTTTCAGTTCGTTGATTCACAAAGTTTGACTGCAGCACCTCAGGCAGGGACATTGCTTTCAAGACTCTTCCACTTAAGCTGCACATTCTTCAGACTTCTTCATGCTTTTCTCACTAAATTCAATTACCCTGCTGCAAGTTTCCACGACATTTATTCCTCAGAACTAGAAAGAATCTTCATCGGAATCTCCAGTAAAATAGGCATCGGTGAAGCCCTCTCAGTGCTCCCTGCCTAGCTAGCCTGAAACAAAGCGCATGATTGGCCAACTGGCATACAACTCAATGTTAAACGTGCTTTGATTGGACTAAAAATATCCGAAGATTTTCCGTTTTTTCTCTAATTTAATAAAAATGTGCAAGTCTTGTTCATGACGAGTTTCAGGGGTGATTTATATAATATTTTTACACAATATGTGAAAATTTCATGTAGTTCGGTGACTTGGGTCACGAAACACAGCCTAAGAGTTGCAGCGATTCATGAGTTGTTTATAAGTACCGCTGTACCTCCTCCAAAGTCCCAAAAGATGTTTTAAACAACAAAATAGAGTTCCAATCCATGCACCTCTGAGCGCCATGCTGTGGGAGGGGCGTTGAGGGAGTGCTGCACTGTGGGAGGGGTGGTGAGGAGGGAGTGCCGCACTGTGGGAAGGGTGGTGTGGGAGCGCCGCGGTTTTGGAGGGGCGGTGAGGAGGGAGTGCCGCACTGTGAGAGGGGCGATACTGAGGGTGTGCGTCCCTCCTCCTTAATCGCTCGCCCTCCCCCCTGAGTACAAGTTCCAGATCCGAGCTGCGTCATTCTCTCCGCTCTGCAGTGTAAGACTTCATTAAAACACTTGAAACTTTATATTTACAAAATGTCTTTGGGGAACTGACACAGCATTTTCAAAGTTACTGATGGCTTCACACAAAATATTTTCCATTTGCAGGAACTAATGAGGCCGTACGCCAGGGAACTAGTTGCCCGTGAACATTGGTGGGAATGCTGTATCAGCCCTGGCTTCAATATTTGCAGTCTGCCTCTGCAGGGTCAGGCAGAGCACCACAGTACTTATCAGTGTGCCATGGCTGGTGTTGAGATCAGGCTTTGTCCTGCCCCTTCTCTCTTCCAGCTTTCTGCCCACCACCCCACTGCCCCACAATCAGTCTAAAGGAGTGTCTCGACCTGAAGCTTCATCTATCCATGTTCTCCAGAGATGCTTTAGTTTAGGAATGAACTACGGATGCTGGTACATACTTGTTAAAGAAAACTTTAAAACACAGCACAAACATCTGGCAAGATAATCAAGACTTTATTCAAAATGCCAAATACAGTGATCACTGGGAGCATTCTAGGAGATTGCCCAATGAACAAAGATTCATCTGCTTATATATAGACTTTCCTTTTGATGTTCTGTTTTCCATAGCAAGCATCTTAGGAATTCTTCTTCGCAAATGGTTTTACAATACTCACAGACCATTCGCCTCTGGAAAACACAGAACAGTAATCACAGCCAAATGTTACGCCATTACAGATAAGCAAATGTCCTGTTATCCTTTCCATCTTATTTTTTTTATGATTGCCATTTGTCCTTTGACAACAAAGAACAGAATCTGACGACGACCGACAACCGGAACGGCCCCGGTAGGCCCGACTCGCCCCACAGGCCTCCCAGGACACTGCAGTGAAGCCAGGCGGTGAGGCCTGCCTGGGCCGAAGGAGCCTCAGCAATGGCGGCAGTGGGAGCCTCGGTGGCGGTAGTGGGAGACTCGGCGGCGGCAGCGAGAGCCTCGGTGGCAGTGGGACCTCACGGTCGATGAGCATGAGGGGGGGAGGGGAAGACAATGGGGACCCGGCGTGGGGGGGACCACTGAGAGTGACGGTCAGAGAACAAAAGGGAACCCGGTCTGGGGGAGGGGGAGCACTCTAGTTTAGAATCCTTTTCCCAGGGGATAAGCCTGTGTTTGTTTGTTCATTTGTTCCAGTGAAGGCGCTGTGCACACGGCAGCCAGACAACAGTCGCTTGTCTTTTTCTTTATGTTTTTACTTTTAATTTGAAGTTTTTGGGTACCTTGTGTGTTGTGACTGTCGACAGACCAATTTCCCTCTGGGGATGAATAAAGTTTTCTCGTTATTGTAAAGTAAACTGCAATGTCAGCTACGCATGCTCAGTTTTAACCTTCTTTAAAGCAGAGTTATTATAATGCATGAAGAGGACTTCAAACATTTTAGGCACTCTATCCCGATCCCTTTCTGTCTTCTTGAAGCTTTGCAATTTATCTTTGTCAATTCCCCCCTTTTGTACTTTAACCACAAAGTACAAATATTACTTCCAATTTATTAAAAGGTTCATGAAGCCATGCAAATCCTTTACAATTCATTAATGCTATCCAGTACACATGTGATCACAAGGCACTATTTGCAGGGTAACCAAGACCCTTCTAAATATATGCATCCCAAAACCCTCTTGGTGCTCGAGGCCCTGTTCCTTCAGAAAAAGGGAGTTTGTTCCATCATCCTCACGCAACAACATTTAAGAAGCGCAAAAGTGACTTACACTACTAGGATGATGATAACAAAAACAATTTTATTTCGAAGTCTCATGACGAGCCTACGTGAAGAACCCGCCAGCCTGCATGCGCATCAATACGTCGTCGCATGGCGCGAGTTACGGATGCATTTGGAAATGCTCCGTCAGGTAAGGTGTTTATTTTGCAGGAACGGTGCAGCGGGCTCGGAGATGCTGACAGGTGCGACCTGTACAGCAACCACCGTTAAAGCTCTGGAAGGGAGCAGGTGGCCCGGCCTGGTCTCGGAGTAACTGGCAGGCGCGACCTGCACAGTAATCTCCTCCAAGGCTCCGAAATGGAGCAGCCTGATGAACCGGGCTCGGAGAAGCTGGCAGGCTCGACCTGCACAGCAACCTCCGTTTAAAGCTCCGAAAGGGAGCAGTTTGTCAAGCATGGGGCCGAAGAGGTGAATATACGCGGCCTGCACAAGTAACTGCGCTGAAGCTCCAATAAGGAGCAGCTGTTCGACCCGGGCTTGGAGACGCTGGCAGGTAAGGTCCGCATACAAACTTCTGCGAAAGCTCCGAAATGGAGCAGCTTGACGACCTGGGCTCGGAGACACTGGCAGCATAGCCTGTACAGTAACCTTCGCTACCTCTGAAAAAGAGCAGGTTGGTGACCCGGGCTCAGAGATGCTGACAGGGAGGCCTGCACAGCAACCTCTGAAAGCTCCGAAATGGAGCAGCTTGTCGACCCCGGTTCAGGGAACTGGCTGTCCAAAAGGACCATATTGGCCAGGGAAGCACTGCCTCAATATATAAGATTAAGGTTATCAGGCTGCTCACAAGAGTGAGGATAACCGAGTGAGAGGGGGAGGTGCACTGCACTGATACAGGCAGTTAAATTCAGATTCCCTCAACACATGCAAAATACTTTCAGCTCACGTCTAAACCAGTAAAGGAGGGACTCAAATAGAGAAAGCTAGTAGAAAATGTGGGAGGCAGGAGGCAGAGAAGGGAAGCACTCAGACCCAAAATGTAGGGGAGAAAGAAGAAAAAGATAATAAACAGAGAATAAGAGGTGGTGGGTTTCTTAAATGTGTATATTTTAATGCTAGGAGCATTGTAAGAAAGGTGGATGAGCTTAGAGCCTGGATTGACACCTGGAAGTATGATGTTGTGGCGATCAGTGAAACATGGTTGCAGGAGGGCTGTGATTGGAAACTAAATATTCCAGGATTTCGTTGCATCAGGGGTGATAGAATTGGAGGGGCAAGAGGTGGGGGTGTTGCATTGCTTGTCAAGGAAGTTATTACAGCAGTGCTTTGGCAGGATAGATTAGAGGGCTCGTCTAGGGAGGCTATTTGGGTGGAAATGGGAAAGGTGTAGCAACACTTATAGGGGTGTATTAAATGGGGAGCGGGAATTGGAAGAGCAAATATGTAAGGAGATAGCAGATATTAGTAGTAAGCACAAGGTAATGATTGTGGGAGATTTCAATTTTCCACACATAGACTGGGAAACATTCTGTAAAAGGGCTGGATGGTTTGGAGTTTGTAAAATGTGTGCAGGATAGTTTTTTGCAGCAATACATAGAGGTACCTACTAGAGAAGGGGCAGTGCTGGACCTCCTGTTAGGAAATGAGACAGGGCAGGTGGCGGAGGTATGTGTCGGGGAGCACTTCGGGTCCAGTGATCACAATACCATTAGTTTCAATATAATGATGGAGAGGGTCAGAACTGGACCTAGGGTTGAGATTTTTGATTGGAGAAAGGCTAACTTTGAGGAGATGCGAAAGGATTTAAAAGGAGTGAATTGGGACATGTTGTTTTATGGGAAGGATGTAGAAATGGAGGACATTTAAGGGTGAAATTTAAAGAGTACAGAATCTTTATGTCCCTGTTCGGTTGAAAGGAAATAGTAAAAATTGGAAAGAGCCATGGTTTTCAAGGGAAATTGGACACTTGGTTTGGAAAAAGAGAGAGATCTACAATAATTATAGGCAGCATGGAGTAAATGAGGTGCTTGAGGAGTTTAAAGAATGTAAAAAATATTAAGAAAGAAATTAGAAAAGCTAAAAGAAGATATGAGCTTGCTTTGGCAAGTAAGGTGAAAGTAAATCCAAAGGGTTTCTACAGCTATATTAATAGCAAAAGAATAACAAGGAATAAAATTGGTCCATTAGAGAGTCAGAGTGGACAGTTATCTGCAGAGCCAAAATAGATGGGGGGAGATATTGAACAATTTCTTTTCTTCAGTATTCACCAAGGAGAAGGATATGGAATTATGTGAGGTAAGGGAAACAAGCAGAGTAGCAATGGAAACTATGAGATTCAAAGAAGAGGAGGTGCAGACACTTTTGAAAAATATGAAAACGGATAAGTCTCCAGGTCCTGACAGGATATTCCCTAGGACATTGAGGGAAGTTAGTGTAGAAATAGCAGGAGCTATGACAGAAATATTTCAAATGTCATTAGAAACGGGAATAGTGCCGGAGGATTGGCGTACTGCGCATGTTGTTCCGTTGTTTAAAAAGGGTTCTAAGAGTAAACCTAGCAATTATAGACCTGTTAGTTTGACGTCAGTGGTGGGCAAATTAATGGAAAGGATAGAAGGGCCGGTGCAGGCTCGAAGGGCTGAATGGCCTACTGCACCTATTTTCTATTTTCTATGATACTTAAAGATAATATATATAAGCATCTGGATAAGCAGGGTCTGATTAGGAACAGTCAACATGGATTTGTGCCTGGAAGGTCATGTTTGACTAATCTTGAATTTTTCGAAGAGGTTACTAGGGAAATTGATGAGGGTAAAGCAGTGGATGTTGTCTATATGGACTTCAGTAAGGCCTTTGACAAGGTTCCTCATGGAAGGTTGGTTAAGAAGATTCAATTGTTGGGTATTAATGGTGGAGTAGCAAGATGGATTCAACAGTGGCTGAATGGGAGATGCCAGAGAGTAATGGTGGATGGCTGTTTGTCAGGTTGGAGGCCGGTGACTAGTGGGGTGCCTTAGGGGTCTGTGTTGGGTCCACTGTTGTTTGTCATGTACATCAATGATCTGGATGATGGTGTGGAAAATTGGATTAGTAAGTATGTAGATGATACTAAGATAGGTGGTGTTGTGGATAATGAAGTAGATTTTCAAAGTCTACAGAGAGATTTAGGCCATTTGGAAGAGTGGGCTGAAAGATGGCAGGAAGTTTAATGCTGATAAGTGTGAGGTGCTACATCTCGGCAGGACAAATCAAAATAGGACGTACATGGTAAATGGTAGCGAATTGAGGAATGCAGTTGAACAGAGGGATCTAGGAATAACTGCATAGTTCCCTGAAGGTGGAATCTCATGTAGATAGGGTGGTAAAGAAAGCTTTTGGTGTGCTGGCCTTTATAAATCAGAGCATTGAATATAGAAGTTGGGATGTAATGTTAAAATTGTACAAGGCATTGGTGAGGCCAATTCTGGAGTATGGAGTACAATTTTGGTCGCCTAATTATAGGAATGATGTCAACAAAATAGAGAGAGTACAGAGGAGATTTACTAGAATGTTGCCTGGGTTTCAGCAACTAAGTTACAGAGAAAGGTTGAACAAGTTAGGTCTTTATTTGGAGCGCAGAAGGTTAAGAGGGGACTTGATAGAGGTCTTTAAAATTATGAGCGGGTTAGACAGAGTGGACGTGGATAAGCTTTTCCCATTGAGAGTAGGGAAGATTCAAACAAGGGGACATGACTTGAGAATTAAGGGACAGAAGTTTAGGGGTAACATTAGGGGGAACTTCTTTACTCAGACAGTGGTAGCTGTGTGGAATGAGCTTCCAGTGGAAGTGGTGGAGGCAGGTTCGATTTTATCCTTTAAAAATAGATTGGATGGGTATATGGACAGGAAAGGAATGGAGGGTTATGGTCTGAGTGCCGGTAGATGGGACTAGGGGGAAGTAAAAAAATATATAATAATAAAGTGTTCGGCACGGACGAAGGTCCGAGATGGCCTGTTTCCGTGCTGTTATGGTTATATGGTTAAAGGCCGAACTGGCAAGTAGCATTATTACTTGACTTGCAGGTTCGTGATGTAAAATAAATAAATAAATAAACAAATAAATAAATAAAACAAAAGCTCCGAAAGGGAGCAGTTTGGCGACCCGAGTTCGGGGAAGACCAAGGCCAAAACCGCAAAAAATGTCCAAAAGGACAATACTGGGCAGGAAGTTACTGCCTCAACATCCATTGAGGATATCATCTGTCGGCTCTCAAAACTGGAAAACCTGATTGAGAGGCTGGTCGAAGGGAATGTGCTCCGCACACTGGCGACCGATACAGGTAGTTCCAGTCAGATGTCTGCGGCAGCAATACCTGGTTCAGGGTTGCATTATGATATCTCCTGCTCAGAGGAGGGGCGTTTTGAGGATTATTACGTGGTAGACACTGACTGTGTCAGAGTCGACAGTGAACTTGAATTCCCTCAACAAGTCGATGATATGCTTCAACTCGTCTGAAAAGGAGCTGCCGGCACTTGTGACTAAATTTGCCATCCCCTCGGGGATAGGAGAACCGTTAGAGGAAGAACTGGCATGTAGCATTGGTTACTTGACTTCTCATCAGCTGAATGAGAAGAACATGCAGGACACTGTTGGAAAGTATGCTAGTCCTGATAAGTGCCAGACACTAGAGGTTCCGAAGGTTAATGCCACCATTTGGGGCAATCTGAATGGCAAAACAAAGTCAAAAGACTTAAAACTCCAGCGAATTCAGAGATTTCTCACAAGAGGGATTACGGCCTTTGCAAGGTCGGTGGATGGAACTCAGCTGTCTGATTTGCAGTAGACGCCTTAGCACTTCTGTGTAATGCACAGTTTAAGCTCAATTGTGTTGCAAAGGATGGTATAAGGCCTGAGATCAATCCAATATATGCTCATTTGTGTAGGGCAAGTAATGTGCAGTCTGCAAGTATCTCTTTGGAGAAGATTTGGGCAAGCAAGTAAAAGACTTGCAAGAGGAATTCAAGGCTGCGGTGGGTGTGGTAAAGACACCCTTTGTGGGTAAGACTCCCGTTTACCGGCATGCATATCATCCCTACCAAGCTAGCGGCAGAAACCGCTACACTGTTGGAGCACCAGGCCTACATAATTAAGACCAAGCCAGAGGCCTTTTTTATGCACAGGTTCACAGCGCTCACCATGGAGGAAGCGCACTCCACATATTCAGTATCGTTCCCCAGCAGGCCACGATGCCAGAGCCAAAGGGACAGAACAAAATCTAGGGTCAGTTGACTCTATTGATCAACTGCCTAAGGCCATTTTGGTGGTGTCAGTCTCAGGGTTTGCTGGATCTTGGTGGCTGGTGGTGATAACCTCTCGCCTATTATTTTATTGGCAGCCTTTGTGGTTTTTATAGCAAGTTCTTTCTTAGAAACTGCCTTGATCACACCTACAGCCACTGTCTGTCTCGTCATGGACCGCAAAACGACCAAGAGGTGTAGGCTGTTGAGGTATGCAAATATTATTCATCAGTCGCATGAGATATGCTGACGAAATTCAAGTTGGAGGTAGATTGAGACTGTTCAAAAACAGGTGGGGACAGATAACCTCTGATCCTTTCAGTTTACAAATCATAAATGGTTATAAGATTGAGTTACTGGCTGATCAATTTCCTCCGCGGCAAGAGAAGCCAAGACTCCCGTACATACAGTCTAAAGAGGAAACTATGAAATAGAGAAACTACACAAAAAGGGTGTGAGCAGTCTGGCCATGAACAAGAGGGGTATATTTCTAATATTTTCTCAAGGTTGAAGAAAAATGGAGGATACCGAATCATTCTAGGATTTGGCTAGTCTGAACACGTGCTTGGAATATAACCATTTTAAGACGGATATTTTTCATTTAGCAAAATAGATGATTACAGAGGATTGCTTTATGGCCTAAATCGATCTCGAAGATCTCACCAATACCTTACCAATACACGAGAGTCACAGGATATATCTGAAGTTTATCTGGCAGTTGTGGCAATTTTAGGCTCTACCTAAGGTGTTGAGTTCAGCCCTAGGCTATTTACAAAGATTCTAAAGCCAATGTTGCCCTACTCAGATGTAAAGGGCATATTGTCATGGGGTTCATAGATGACATGCTCATTGTAGGGAAGAGATCATGTGTCACAGAGTTAGCTGTTTCGCAAACCAAGGCACTCCTAGAATATCTAGGGTTTGTTATTCATCCAGGAAAGTCCATACTGGAGCCGACAAAATCTATTACATATCTAGGTTTTGTCATAAACTCTGCAGATATGTTTGTGACCGTACCCACAGCTAAGAAACAGAATATTGTAGAGGCATGCACAGGGTTATAAATATCGGACGATGCCTCCAAAGATAATTCAAGACGAGGCAACATGAATTATAGTAGTGCCAAATTGGCCTACTCAACCATGGTTTCCATTGTAAATAGGTCTGCTGAAAGAAACTCCTATATTTGCTCACAGACACGAGCAGTGCTTGTTCAACCTATCACTCGTGCACCTATCATTGCATGGTTGTATGTAAAAGTTTGTGAAGATACACATGTGAGCTACTTTTAAACAGAAGTAGCAGAGGTTTGTGGGTTTCTTTCTGTCTGGTTTTATGAGAAGCGACTAAGTTATAGTGCAATTAACACTGCTCGTACTGCTTTCTCATCGTATCTAGTACTAGAAGTGGGAGAATAAACGATTGGCTCTCATCCACTGGTGACAAAGGTTATGGAAGGTGTCTTTTATATGAACTCTCTAAAGCCTAGATACAAAGTAGTGTGGAATGTGTAATCGGTATTAATTTTTTTACGCAAATTGACATCAGCTGCATCCCTAACGTTGGAGCAGTTACTCTTTAGTCATGCTTATGACACTTATTTTAGCATGAAGAGCTCAATCTTTACGCAATCTCCGTCTGGATACACGGTCATATCTGAGAAGAGGGTAGCATTTTATGTGAATGAACTCATAAAGCAGAGCAGGCACGGTTGGGTACAAGTTGGAGTTGACAGCATACCCACCAGATCGGAGATTGTGGGTGTTTATTACGTGAAAAGGTACACTGAGGTTACTAAGAACCTATGAGATGAAGGAAAAGTTTCTTCATAGTTATAAAATAGTCTCACAAGAGATTGTTAGTGCAGACTATTTCAAGATGGATAGAGTGTAAGCAGCTGAAAGCGGGAGTGAATACAAATAATTAAAATCATACTCTACCAGGGCTGCTGGCACGTCGGCAGCCAATAGAATGGACGTTCCTCTTGATCACATTCTTGCAACAGCAGGAGGTTCAGATGAATGCACTTTCGGAAGTTATAAAATATCGTTGAACATGTCTGGACGATTGCAGATAGAATTCTGGACAGTGCTACATGACCTGTTGTCTAACTCAAAGGCAATTGGGACTGTGGTCCAATTAAGGGCGATGTACATGTATGTAAAGTTAGCATCATGTTGTTAATGGCCCATGTCTTTTCTACCATTTATGGTTTATCTGTGAAGTGTGTTCACATACAAATTGGTTTACTGCATGAAACCACAGTTTCAAAGACTTCACGTAGTCTCATCACGAGACTTCGAAATAAAATAGAAAGATTAAACGAGAACTTACCGTTTGAAGTTTGATCTTGATTTTATGAGAAGTTGGAGTGAGAGACTACGTGCCCTTCACTCCCAACCCTAAATCTCATAAATTTCAATTGGTAAGTCAATGGTTATTAATCTTTCTATAGCTTGATTCTGGTTTAAGTGGACTATGGTTTCATACAGTGGCTGAAGATTGATGCGCATGCGGGCTGGCAGGTTCTTCACATAGTCTCTCACTCCAACTTCTCATAAAATCAAGATCAAACTTCAAACGGTAAGTTCTCATTTAATCTTTCTATTAACCCTTGCTCCAAGGAGGTTCCTATCAATCCCAGCCGACCCGCATCCCATCCCCACAGATACCATGTACCCCTCCTATTACCATCATGTACTGTGGCCACTTCTTTGCAGGTACGATCAGCCAGGTTGGTGATGTTTTCACTTGCATCAGGGATATACGAGCAAAATTCAGAACCTATTACAGCAAAGGTTCCCCATCTTTCTGCTAGGAGGAAATCCAAAACCATTTGATTCTACAGGGGAACTCTCCGGATGACCACTATCTCTGTATTTATTTCTTTAAATGTTATGGAGGTATCATTAGCAACTTTTTCTAACACAGAGGCTATATTGATGCTGTCTCTCTCCACCTTTCCGACTCCACACCATGGGAATGCAATAGCAAAGAACCTTTCATTCTCCATGATATCTTTTTATCTATGTTGACTGAGAGTATATTTCTGATAAGGAGGTGGAGTGGCGAATGAAAAGCGCCTCATAGGCCAAATAACAGGAACCTGACCTATCCTGGGGCAACCAGGCATAAACTTTATGATCACAAACAAAGTACCATTGTAGCCCGTATATGATTATACCGAGAGGGGAAACCAGGTGTCCTGAAAAATGTTTCCAGTTCAACTGTTAAAGGCCAGAATGTGTCTGAATGCCATAATGTGTCCCGTATGTATACCATCATAGTGACCATCAGAGACATTGAAATATTGTTGGCACAAACTGTTCCCATGTTGTGACCCTCGCCTCTGTTGCCTGTAATGGCACCTTGCCCCCTCCAGCCTCACAGATTGATAAGGGCCAAGAAAAGGGAATGTCAGGAACAATTGTACTTGGACTCGTACCAACCCAAGAAAGTGTTTAAGGGGGATATCTCCTTTAAAATGGATCGGTGCGTGTGTACATACCCAACAGCTGGAAAGATTACTTCTTTCTGCATTCTTACAAGCCATATACATCTGCCCACTCATGCAACCTATACAAGTATGCAGCCTCATAGCATCCTCATCACAGCTCACATTGCCACCCAGCTTTGCGTCATCCGCAAACTTGGAGATGTCACCTTTAATTCCCTCTTCTCAATCGTTAATATATATATTGTAAATAACTGGGGTCCCAGCACCGAGCCTTGCGGCATCCCACTAGTCACTGCCTGCCATTCTGAAAAGGACCCGTTAATTCCTACTCTTTGCTTCCTGTCTGCCAACCAGTTCTCTGTCCATGTCAATACCCTACCCCCAATACCATGTGCTCTAATTAAATTGTATTGAATACATTTTATTAGCCAAGTATGTATACATACAAGGAATTTGCCTTGATGCTTTGCTCGCAAGTTTGTAGGCCCCTCTCGGTCATGACTGACCATGGGTGATGCATCCTGGTCAGATGCAAGCCTGGGCGATGTCATATGGAGGACAGGCTGTTGCCCATGCAGCATGTGTCCCCTCTCACTGATCGATCCAAAGGAACAGCAGGGCCGTTACAGTTTGGCACCAGCGCCGTCGCAGGAGCTGCCAGAGCGAGGTTGTAGACAACGACAAACTGCCTTAGGGGCTCCGACCGCATTTTCTTGAGGTTTACTCCTGGAGCCTTTTCCATGACTGGATATGGCCGCAAGGCAGTGGAGGTTTCAAATCAGAGTTTTCCCTCTCCTAGATAGACTGCCTTCCAAGGCTGACGAGCCCCATCTGCCCGCAAGTAACAACACGATATACAGTAAACAATTAACAATTGAACATGATAATTTAAACATATGGTAAGAATGAAATAAAATACCAGAGCAAAAGGAGGCTACAGACTTTTGGCTGTTGAGTAGAGCTACTGCTCGTGGAAAAAAGCTGTTTTTATGTCTGGTTGTGGCGGCTTTGACAGTCCAGAGTCGCCTCCCAAAGAGAAGAGCTTCAAAAAGTTTGTGGCCAGGGTGAGAGGGGTCAAGGATGATCTTACCCGCTCGCTTCCTGGCCCTTGCAGTGTACAGTTTGTTAATGGGGGGGAGGTTGCAGCCAATAACCTTCTCGGCTGATCGAACGATGCGCTGCAGCCTCCGGTTGTCGTGCTTGGTGGCTGAGCCAAACCAGACCATGATGGAGAAGGTGAGGGCAGACTCTATGATGGCAGTATAAAACTGGACCATCATTGCCTGTGGCAGATTGCGTTTTCTCAGCTGCTGCAGGAAGTACATCCTCTGTTGAGCCTTTTTGACTGTGGAGTTGATGGACTGTGGAGTTCCTCCCATTTAAGGTCCCTGGAGATGATGGTTCCAAGGAACTTAAATGGCTACACAGATGTGACTGTGATGTTGTTGATGGTGAGTGGGGGGGGGGGGAGGGAGCTCTCCTAAAGTCTACAATCAATTCCACCATCTTAAGAGCATTGAGCTCCAGGTTGTTGCGATGGCACCAGGACGCCAGCTGTGTCACTTCCTGTCTGTAGACAGATTCCTCCCCATCCTGGATGTCCAATCCAAAACTTGAGAAGCTTGACTGAGGAGTTTGTGGAGGTGCAGTCGTTGGTGTAGAGAGAGTAAGCAGCCTTGCGGTGCTCTATGCTGAGGGTCAGCGGGTCCAAGATGTGCTTTCCCAGCCTCACATGCTGCTTCCTGTCTGTCGGGAAGTTGGTGATCCACTGACAGAGAGATTCAGGCACAGTCAACTGGGAGAGTTTGGAGTGCAGTAGCTCTGGCATAATGGTGTTGAATGCAGAGCTAAAATCCACTAACAAAATCATTGCCTAGGTCCCCTGGCAGACTAGGTGCTGGAAGATGAAGTGCGGGCCTAGGTTGACTGCGTCATCCACTGATCTATTGGCAAACTGCAGGGGGTCCAGCAGGGGGTTTGTGATATTTTTCAGGTGAGCCAGCACGTCTTTCAAGCGTCTTTATGATTACAGTGGTCATTGTGACAGGCCTGTAGCCATTAAGACCAGTAATCATATAACCATATAATCCTTGGCTTTTTGGGTATGGGAACAATAGTGGAGACTTTGAAGCAGGCAGGGACAGTACAGGTTTGCAGAGACTGGTTGAAAATGTCTGTGTAGACATGTGCCAGTTGTTCGGCACAGAGCTTGAGGGTAGAGGGGGAAACATTGTCCGGTCCTGGATATTTCCGGCTTTTCTGTCACCTGTAGTTTTTCCACCTGCTATTGTTAGTGATGGAGAAGTGGCCAGACTGATGTTGAGCAGAAAGGAGGGGGTGCGTAGTGGACGAGGGTCCAGTCTTTGCAGACTGGAGTCGGGCTGTAAGTGGGTGTGAAGTAGGGTTGCCAACTATCCTGTATTAGCCGGGACATCCCGTATATTGGGCTAAATTGGTTTGTCCCATATGGGACCGCCCTTGTATTTGACTGCTACTACTCTGTAATCACCAGAGGGCACGCATACAGACAGATCCTAGATCTGATACAACAGCGTGCGTGCGTGTTGCATGTGCTGTTGATGCCACGCACGAATGATTCACCTGTCATCCAATCACATGCCCCCTGATGCGCATCAGTTGTACGCTATATTTCGCCCGTCTCTGTAACCCCCTCCCATCCAGTCCCCCTCAATGTCCCATCCCCCTCAAATTCCCTTCCCCCTCAATGTCCCCTCCCCTCCCAACCCCCTCCCCCGTATCTGTAACCCCCTCTCCCTCAATGTCCCGTCCCCTCCCCATACCCCCTCCCACTCTGTCCCCTCCTCTCCCTCAAAATCCTCCCTCCTCCACTCTCCTCCCCTGCTCCCCACCGCGCCCCTCACAGCATTGTCCCATCTCCCTCCCCTCCTCCCCTCTCCATCCCCTCTTCCTCCCCTCCCCTCCCCCTCCCCACCCCTCTCCCTCCTCACCCCTCTCCCTCCCTCCCCCTCTCCCGCACCCCTCGCATTCCCTCCAGTCCCATCAAATCAGTCCTTGGATACAGAGTTACATAGCGTGGAAAGAGTCCCTTCGGCCCAATGTGCCAACACCGACCAACATGCTCCGTCTACACCAGTCCCTTATTGTCCCTTACATGCCACGTCTACAGCCACCTTTTTTATCCCTTATTTGGGAGTGAGAAAGTTGACAACCCTCGTGTGAAGTGGTGATTGGGGCGGGGTGGGTGGGGAAGTGTCCAGTATTTGGAGACTGGAGTCAAGCTGTAAGTAGTGTGAAGTGGTGATTGGGGAGGAGGTGATTGGGGGGGGGGGGGGTTATGTTTCTGTCTAATTATGTTGCACTCTAATCTCGTGTGGGACCTTGTCAAAGGCTTTTTGAAAGTCTAGATACACCACATCCACTGGCTCTCCCTTTTCCATTCTACTTGTTACATCCTCAAAAAATGCCAGATTAGTCAAGCATGATTTCCCCTTTATAAATCCATGCTAACTTTCATCCTGTCACTGCCGAAAATATATAATTTATAATTATAATTCAAAACTATTAATTATAATTTAAAATATAATCCCAAAGTATAATGTAATTATATATTATTTATAATGTAATTTTTGAGAAGAAATCTTGGGCAATTGTCCCATTAGACGAGCTTGGTGACTTCAAAAGTAGTGAAATTAAAATTATTATGGAATGATTTGTCCAAGATCTTAAGCACAAAACACAAACTAAACTCAACTGTGATATAAGGACTTTGAGCTTTGGGAATCTAAAGCAGGTTGCTTGTTACACTGGAGACACCGCAGGCTGCAGATGCTGGAATCCTGAGCACAAATCAGACTGCTGTTGGAATTCAGCGTGTCAGGCAGCATCTGGTGAAGAAGAAGACAGAGGAGGTTTCGGGTCAGGAGCCTTCTTCAGACTGAGATCCTCCAGTTTTTGTTTTTGTTTAGCTGCATACTTTAATAAAACTGTTCCGGACCCTCTTTAAGGTTCTGATATTATTCCAAGAAATGCAGAGGACCAATCACTGTGCCAACATCTGGACTCCCCCAACATTGGGAACATTTCTCCTGCATCTAGCGTGTCCAATCCCTTAATAATTTTATATGTTTCTATAAGATATCCTCTCATCCTTCTAAATTCTAGTGAATACAAGCCCAGTCATTCCATTCTTTCATCATAAGACAGTCCTGCCATCCCGGGAATTAACCTGATGAACCTACGCTGCACTCCCTCCATAGCAATAGGGAGGTTGCACGGCAGTCGAGGTCACGACCCGTGACCCGTACTGTTGCCACGCAACGCCTTCTGGAGTACACGCGTTGAACGTCAGGTAAGCACTTACTATGGCTGCCAGTACAGACAGACCTCTTGTCCCAGCATCCGGACTCCACGCTGACTGGTTCCACACTCGCGGACCCCGGGCCGTCTATCCCCGTGGCCAGGGGTGGGGGGAGGGGGAGGAGGTCGGGGTGCCAGTGCAGCGCCGTCATTGACTCTGGGTGGGCGGAAGGACCAGACTGTCCCCAACTCTGCTGCAGCTGACGGGGACATTGCCGGGTTTTCATCCCCGTGTGTCCACTGCCGAGCCGCGGCCCCGCTCCACCCGGCCCCGTGTGTGGGCGCTGCCGACCCACAGCCCATGTTAGTGCGGCCGCACACGGAGAGGGTGGGCGGAGGGCGGCCGTGGCCGGACAGCGCTGACACCCGGGGGACAGGAGGGGCTGACCCAAGGGATGCGCTCATTCGGCCGCTTACACCTTGGCGCTCGGGTTCAGAGCAAAGATACTAGAGCATTTGGTTCAGAGCGCTCAGTCACCCTCCACAATTATTTACAGCGCAAAAATTGACTATTTCGGCAGTTTTTAACAGGTAAGAAGGTACGTGTTTCGTGTGTTAACAGCGTATCCGGCAGCTGCCATGTCCTCCAAAAGGATTGAGCTGCTCCGTGCATCACGCCCTTTAACTCGATGACCTTACGTGCAACCATCCTATAATGTCCTTCCTCAAATTAGACCAAAACTGCACACAATACTCAAGGTGTGGTCTCACCAGGGCCCTGTCCAACTGCAGAAGGACCTCCTTGCTCATACACTAGGTATGTTACAAAACTTACCTTCAGCGGCGCTGCAGTTCTGTAACTGGCCGTGTGCACGACTTTGGCGCCTTTGAGGGGAGGGGCGGGGTTAAAATGCGGTTATTCTCCTACCTGTCCTCGATATATTTTCTCGGGGTGCAAGGTTTTGCTGAAGATTTGTTCCGACGGCCGTTCTGTGAATTTTTTTTTAAATCGCTGGACCATTTCAGCGCTGGAGTAAAATGAAAATCAGCTTCTAATGCCGTGAACGCCGACAACGGGGACGGATATCACGCACGGGACAGGTAAAGGAAAGCCGTTTATTTTATGTATAAAAGTGCTTCTTAGGATGCCCTTAATCCAAATTTTACGTTGCGAAAAGGTGATTATGTAAATATACAAACCGGCAGTATTTTCCCTGCCGATATGGGGTTTAAATTCATCGCAACCGCAATGTTCCAAACGATCGCGTTCCACAAAAACCCACTCGCAAGATGATTTAAATGGCCATTAATTTACGGGAATTAAACACTCAATTCCTTCCATTTGGCCTATAAATTAATGACAATGAGATTTAAAAATCATGTTATATTGTGAATTCTTGTGTGAATGTTATTTGGACACTTAGGCTATTTAAAAATGTTAATCCTTTCTTAAGAAATGGATAGATGTTTAGATCTAGTAATTGAATTTTGTAATTAGCTACAATTGGGTAACTAGCTAATTATATGCTTTAATTTCAGGTCATCTGTTGACATATATGAAAAATATGCTCTCAATTGTAAAGAAGTTAATCTTAATGTTTGTATTGTTACTCAGACAAACTTGATGCAGGTAGTGAATAACTGACAATGATAACAGCCAATGAGAGGTGCGTTTATTGATGTGTGCGCATGTGTGTCAATAAAGTTCTCTCTTCCAGTTTGAACAAGATGGATGCCCCACTGTGTTTTTTACTCCTCTGAATTATCTTCGGTCTAGCACTGGGTAGGCTGCAAGAATCGCTGCACAATTCACCTCTGCCAACAGGTTATGGGCCAGCTTTACCTAGAGTTACCCAGAGGTACCCAGAGACAGTTATCCAGGGATTTACCACCGAGAGAAATGTCGCGTCCGGTGAGAGTTAACTTGCTAAGCTAGTACCATGAGTAGACGGAGCGCCCAGACGAGTAGCCGCTGGTCTCGGCTAGTTTTTGACGGAGATGAGCTGTGGGAGACGAAATTCTTGGGCCATCTTCGGTTGCAAGGGCTAAAGGATACCATCTTGGGAGAGCCTACCGACAATGAAGAAGAAGGCGAGGCCAAAAATGCAGAGGCATATGCTGAGCTAATCCAGTTTCTGGATGACAAGAGTTTGTCGCTGGTAATGCGAGAAGCAGCGGACGATGGGCGGAAAGCACTAACTATTTTGAGAGATTATTATGCGGGTAAGGGAAAGCCACGTATAATAAGCCTGTATACAGAACTGACTTCACTTCAAAAGTTGAGCAGCGAGAGTGTAACTGAATATGTTATACGGGCAGAGACAGCCATCACAGCATTGAGAAACGCTGGTGAGGTGTTGAGTGATGGACTGTTAATTGCAATGATTCTGAAGGGACTGCCTGAATCTTTCAAACCATTTGCTATCCATGTCACGCAAAGTGAGCAGGCAATGCCTTTTGCCGAATTTAAAACTAAACTACGGAGCTACGAAGACATGGAAAAGATGCGTTCAGCAGCATCCGACGACAATGTCATGAAGGCACGTGTGCAACCGAGTGTGAGACCCGCCACGACAAGTACAAGTGCGGAGAGAGCGGATATTGTGTGCTTCAGGTGTGGCCTAAAAGGACATAAAGCCAGAACATGTCAACGCAAGCAGTGGTGTAGTCACTGTAAAAGCACCACACATCGGGACACAACCTGCAGACGGAAACAGCGGCGGGACGACGCACGACAAGTTTCCGGGGAAACTAACAACAAGGAATATGCATTCCTGGTGAGTGAAAGGGATGCGGTGATTCAGTCAGAGCGTGGAGTCGAGCTGAAAGGGCTGATGGTCGATACGGGGGCAACTTCTCATATCATCACTGATATAGCAAGGTTCAAGAAGTTCGACGTTATGTTCCAGTCCGAGACACACTGCGTGGAGTTGGCTGACGGCACAAGGTGTGATGGAGTCGTGGAGCGCAGAGGAGACGCGGAGGTTAGCTTGGTTGACAGCCAAGGGCGCCGCCACAACAGAACACTGAGACAGGCATTGTACATCCCCTCATACCCGCAGGACATCTTCTCTGTAAAAGCAGCTACTTCCAGCGGAGCAACCGTAATCTTCAGGGACGGGGAAGACGTCCTACAACACAAGGACGGTACAAAATTCCACATTCATGAGTACAACAGACTGTACTACTTGCACACGGTAAACGTTGAATGTGATGACCAATGTAAGAGCAGTTATGATATGCAGACATGGCATGAGATTCTAGGGCACTGTAATTATGAAGATATTCAAAAATTACAGAATGTTGTTGAAGGTATGGCAATTAAGTGCAAAACAGACAAGCCTGCTCTACACTGTGAAGTGTGTATTACATAGATACATAGAAATTAGGTGCAGGAGTAGGCCATTCGGCCCTTCGAGCCTGCACCGCCATTCAATACGATCATGGCTGATCATCCAACTCAGTATCCCGTACCTGCCTTCTCTCCATACCCCCTGATCCCTTTAGCCACAAGGGCCACATCTAATTCCCTCTTAAATATAGCCAATGAACTGGCCTCAACTACCCTCTGTGGCAGAGAGTTCCAGAGATTCACCACTCTCTGTGTGAAAAAGTTTTTCCTCATCTCGGTCTTAAAGGATTTTCCCCTTATCCTTAAGCTGTGACCCCTTGTCCTGGACTTCCCCAACATCGGGAACAATCTTCCTGCATCTAGCCTGTCCAACCCCATAAGAATCTTGTACGTTTCTATAAGATCCCCTCTCAATCTCCTAAATTCTAGCGAGTATAAGCCAAGTCTATCCAGTCTTTCTTCATATGAAAGTCCTGACATCCCAGGAATCAGTCTGGTGAACCTTCTCTGCACTCCCTCTATGGCTATAATGTCCTTCCTCAGATTTGGAGACCAAAACTGTACGCAATACTCCAGGTGTGGTCTCACCAAGACCCTGTACAACTGCAGTAGAACCTCACTGCTCCTATACTCAAATCCTCTTGCTATGAAGGCCAACATACCATTCGCTTTCTTCACTGCCTGCTGCACCTGCATGCCTACTTTCAATGACTGGTGTACCATGACACCCAGGTCTCGCTGCATCTCCCCATTTCCTAATCGGCCACCATTTAGATAATAGTCTGCCTTCCCGTTTTTGCTACCAAAGTGGATAACCTCACATTTATCCACATTATACTGCATCTGCCAAACATTTGCCCACTCACCCAGCCTATCCAAGTCACCCTGCAGTCTCCTAGCATCCTCCTCACAGCTAACACTGCCCCCCAGCTTAGTGTCATCCGCAAACTTGGAGATGTTGCTTTCAATTCCCTCGTCCAGATCATTAATATAAATTGTAAATAGCTGGGGTCCCAGCACTGAGCCTTGTGGTACCCCACTAGTCACTGCCTGCCATTGTGAAAAGGACCCGTTTACTCCTACTCTTTGCTTCCTGTTTGCCAGCCAGTTCTCTATCCACATCAATACTGAACCCCCAATACCGTGTGATTTAAGTTTGTATCCTAATCTCTTATGTGGTACCTTGTCGAAAGCCTTCTGAAAGTCCAGATACAACACATCCACTGGTTCTCCCCTATCCACTCTACTAGTTACATCCTCGAAAAATTCTATAAGATTCGTCAGACACGATTTACCTTTCGTAAATCCATGCTGACTTTGTCCAATGATTTCACCACTTTCCAGGGAAAGTTTATCCAAACTAGGAACAGGGACCCTGATGTAAGAGCCAAAGCAGTTTTGAAGTTGGTACACACAGATTTAGCAGGACTGATAGACCCAGAGTCCAGAGAGGGGTACAGGTTTGCGCTTTCATTCACTGATGATTATTCCAGTGCAGTGTTTGTGTACTTTCTAAAGAATAAGAGTGACACAGTGCAAGCCACCGAGAAGTTTCTTGCTGACACAGCCCCATACGGGAAGATTAAATGTATGAGGTCTGACAATGGTACTGAATTTTACTTCGGAGTCACGTGAGTGACTACGTGAAGAACCCCGCCAGTGCGCCTGCGCGTCATTACGTCAGACGCCTTGATGCAAACGGACGTGAGGAGCAGAGCTCCTCCAGTGGATTTGTAGTTTTTCAACTACAAGGTAAGTAGAAACTTTTTTCAGGTTTTCCAGGTCCGTTTACTGTGGGTCTATGGGGATTTTTTCCACAGACGCCATGGAAAAAACGGACAGGGGGAAGAGGCGAGCGACACAGCCGACAGAAGTCGGGAAAGTCGGGAGTCTGCGGTTAGAGACCAACCGCCTCTAAACCCCGGTACAGTCGCCAGCGGTGAGCATAGCGACTGTGGACCTGGGGCTGGTGAAAACACAGTCAGCGCCTGTCGGGCAAAAGACAAAGTTTAAATCCCGACCCACGGAGGGAGTCCCAGGCAATGGAAGTAGCTCCAGGGCTAGATACTGCTTTCGAGCGTATTGCCCAAATAGAAAGCCTTTTACATAGGCTGTTGGAGCAAAGTTCACTCAGGGAGGAGTGTACTGAAAGCCAAGCTGCTGGAAGCAGCTCAAACAGCTCCTGGTACAGGGCTAGATACTGCTTTCGAGCGTATTGCCCAAATAGAAAGCCTTTTCCATAGGCTGTTGGAGCAAAGTTCACTCAGGAAGGAGTGTACTGTAATCCAAGCTGCAGGAAGCAGCTTAACAGCACCTGGCTCAGGGCTGATGGAATGCACCCTCAGGAATGAGGAGCGTGCTACGGGTCATGAGATTTCAGACCCCGACTCTGACGGTGAGGCTGTACAAGGCAATGAACGGCAGCTGCCAGATGTTCCACCTCTGGCAGTAGGATTCGCTGCCCCGTCAGGGTCAGGGGAGCCATTAGGAGAAGAACTGGCCACCTTAATAAATTACTTGGTTTACCATCAGCTGGAACAGCAGGAGATGGATGAGACTGCAAGAAAGCAGGAGACCCCAAGTAACTGTGGGTTACTGAAAGCAGCAGCAGAGAACCAAATTATCTGGAATCAGTTGCAGAGAATATTAAAGCTGCTGGGTTCTGGAATAACTGCTTTTACCAGAATAGCAGGTAACAGCCAAGAGATGACGAAGTTGCATCAGGAAGCACTGGGGTTGCTATGCAGCACCCACTTCGAGATCAATTATCTGAGGAACGTGCTATACGGCCTACAATGAATCCGAAATTCGCAGCACTCTGCAAACCAAGTAATATACAATTACCCAACTTACTCTTTGGAGAGGATCTACGGAGACGTATTAAAGAGTTGGAAGATGAAGCGAAAACAGGATTGATAAAAACATCAATGGTTGCAAAGTCTGTAAAGAGGAAGTATCCTTTCAGACGTCATACGGATCCTAGACCAGGACCAAGTCACTCATTAATGCAGGGACGTAGCTGGCGGCCTGCAGCGGGAGTAAGGACCAGTGGTGGTGCTTCCGGGAGAATCCAGGGATCTCAGAATAGTCAAATGACTCAAGAGGTAGGTGGACCTGGTTCTCAGGGGAACATACTAACTGGATTAAGTCCAAAAGTTGGAGGCAGATTACGTCTCTTCTATAAACATTGGAAGAAGATTACTTCAGATGTGATAATTCTGAATAATATACAAGGATTTCGAATTGAATTCAATCCAAATTATGATTTGCCTGTACAGCATGTTCCTAGCAGAACTCTCCACTTTGCGAAGTAATGGAGGTTCAAGTTGCGCTTCAAAACCCTATATATAAAAGGTGTTATTGAAGAATCAGTCTACCAAATTCACCAATTTGGGTCAAATATATTCCCTCGATCAAAAAAGGATGGAGGATGTAGGATTATTATAGACTTGACAAGTCTGAATCCTTTTGTTCAGTGTCTGTTCACTTGCAAGATATGAAGTATCTTAAATTTACATGGATGAACCAATTAGGGCAGGTCAAAGCTCTGCCTAATGGGTTAACGTTCCCTCCCAGAATATTCATAAAATTGTTAAAATCAATTCTGGGGTTGCTGAGAGCCAGGGGCATGAACTAATGGCATACCTGGATGATGTCCTGATGGGGTGCAACTGACTTAACATCGAGCTGCGGAGGCAGATGGAATCAGGAGAAGTTAGTGTTACTGCAGACATGGGGAATTACCTATTTGGAGCTTTTAGGAGGTTTCTGTGGACTCCAAGCTTATGGTTCTAACACAACTAAAAGGAAGGTTCAAGTTCAAATTAATAAACACAACAGTAGTTGCCTATATTAATGATATGGGTGGAATTAAGTCGGTGTCATGTGACAAAATGGTTAAATCAACTTTGGTCTTGGTGTATTGAAAAGAACATTTGGATTTCAGCTATCTATCTACCAGGTAGAATGAACACGATAGCAGACACCAGGTCACGAAAAGTTCCATGATAATAAAGAATGGATGTTGAATCAAGAGGTATTCAATGATATAGTAATCAGATTTGGAATGACCGACATCGACTTGAATCATCAGCTATCGAGATATGTCTCATGGAAACCAGATCCAGGAGCAGTGGCGATTGATGCTTTCTCGCTACATTGGGGTGGTATGTTTTCATATATATTTCCACCTTTCTGCCTCATAAGCCAATGTTCGCTTAAAATCAGGCAAGATGCTGCTTCAAGGGTATTGGTAGTACCAGATTGGCCTACACAGCCATGGTATCCGTTGATATTAGAATTAACAACACAAATGTTGATGAAAGTCCCAAAAAAGAGTAATTTATTGCTGCACCCTGTACAGGGGAACAACATCCATTATATGATCGTTTGGATTTGTTGATTTGCAGGTTTTAAGAATGCCTTTTCTGGGACGAGGACTGTCTGAGCATACTGTGGACATGCTTACGGAAGAGCACTCAAAAACAGTACCTTTCTTATATTAAGAAATGGGAAGAGTTCTGTGTACAAAAGAATAGAAACATAGAAACATAGAAAATAGGTGCCCTTCGAGCCTGCACTGCCATTCAATATGATCATGGCTGATCATCCAACTCAGTATCCCGTACCTGCCTTCTCTCCATATCCCCTGATCCCCTTAGCCACAAGGGCCACATCTAACTCCCTCTTAAATATAGCCAATGAACTGGCCTCAACTACCCTCTGTGGCAGAGAGTTCCAGTGATTCACCACTCTCTGTGTGAAAAAGTTTTTCCTCATCTCGGTCTTAGAGGATTTCCCCCTTATCCTTAAGCTGTGACCCCTTGTCCTGGACTTCCCCAACATCGGGAACAATCTTCCTGCATCTAGCCTGTCCAACCCCATAAGAATTTTGTACGTTTCTATAAGATCCCCTCTCAATCTCCTAAATTCTAGCGAGTATAAGCCAAGTCTATCCAGTCTTTCTTCATATGAAAGTCCTGACATCCCAGGAATCAGTCTGGTGAACGTTCTCTGCACTCCCTCTATGGCTATAATGTCCTTCCAATAAAGTACTGCAGATATTTCAAATGTTTAGAATTTCTGTCAAAACTTTATTATGATGAAGGTCTGAGTTGTAGTGCAATTAATTCAGCCAGAAGTGCATTGTCCTCATATTTGGTTCTGGATTCAGAAAGAAACTCAATTGGGTCACACCCAATTGTTTCCAGACTAATGAAAGGAATCTTTAATTCCAAACCACCGAAACCTAGGTACGTGACAATCTGGGATGTAAGTGTGGTACTGAAACTACGTCGTGAATGGTCATCAAGTGTGTCTTTACCTTTGGTCAAGCTCAGTATGAAAGTATTCATGCTTATGGCATGAGTGACAGCACAACGAGTGCAAACACTTGGAAAATTACAAATAGACAGTATGGAAGTAACTGAAGACAAGTTTACATTCTATATCTATGACCTACTAAAGTAAATTAGGCCAGGTGTGACAGGATTTAAAATTATGCTAGCAGCATATCCAAATGATCCATGTCTTTGTATTAAGACATATTTATTACAATACATTGAGGTCACAAAGAATTTGAGAATACAGAAACTGGGTTGTTGATCACACACAAGAGACCACACAAGAGAGTTTCAATACAGACTATTTCCAGATGGATAAAAGAAGTCTTAACAGCTGCTGGTATTAACACTTATGTTTTTACGTCTCACTCGACTAGGGCAGCAGAAACGTCGGCGGCCAGGGCAAAAGACGGCCCCGTCGACCATATCCTCGCAGCCAATGAGTTGATGTTTCAACATTTTTACCATCGGCCTATTGTTAATGCGGGGTTGTTTGCAGAAACTATTTTAAGTTCTGTGTGAATTCCTCTGGTTTAAAGGGGATCTGATTCATTTCATTATTAAAATGAATTACTGCATTTGTGGTACAAATGTTATTATGAATGCATGATTGATTATTCTCGTTCCGAGTCAATCTATGCAGTGAGAAGCCGGGATTGATCCACGGCATGAAATCACAAAGCTTTAACATCTTCACGTAGTCACACACGTGACTCCGAAGTAAAATAGTAAGATTAAACGAGAACTTACCTAAGTTTGAAGTTTGATCTTTATTTTATGAGGAGTTACGTAGGTGAATACGTGCCCAACACGACCCTACCCTCTATCATAAAGGTCAGATGGAAGTTCTTGTATTACTCGTTTTATTATATTACTTCGGTTGTTGTTTTTTGTGATTTCACACCGCTGCTTTGAAGATTGACGCGCAGGCGCACTGGCGGGGTTCTTCACGTAATCACCTACGTAACTCCTCATAAAATAAAGATCAAACTTCAAACTTAGGTAAGTTCTCGTTTAATCTTACTATTCATGGGAAATAATTACCAGGCACTACTCAGCAGAAATTGTATTAGACGTGAGACCTCAGCGCCATACTCACCACACCAGAATGGTACTGCTGAGCGAAATTGGCGCACCCTGTTTGACATGGCCAGGTGTATGCTAATAGAGAGTGAGTTACCTAAACAGTTTTGGACCTATGCAGTGCAGACAGCAGCTGTAGTGAGGAACAGATGCTTTAACAAGCGCACGAAGCAGACGCCTTACTTGATGCTGACAAGAAAACGGCCCAACCTGTCTAGGATGCAAAAGTTTGGGTCAGAGTGTTATGCCTATGAACAGGACAAGAGAAAACTGGACTCAAGGTGTGGGAAGGGAATCTTTGTCAGGTACGACAAGAATAGCCCAGCTTACATGATTTACTATCCTGACAATGGGAAAGTAAAGAAGCACAGACTGGTGAAGTTTGTGACCAAAACAATTGTAGAGCAGCAGACACAGACTGACATGACCCCCGGTGACGATGACTTTGAGGTGCAGAATAGGGCCAGTAGGATGAGAAAAAATACTGATGAGAGTCCAGGACATACTCAGGGCCAAGATCCAGTAACTAGGCCTGAGGTGAAGAGCCAAGCACAGACAGGTGAAACCAAGCATGAGCCTGCACGTTACCCTTCTAGATTGAGGAAGAAACCAGGTTACTTAAGTGAATATGTAACTGGCAAGGCGAGTGATGATCATGTAATGATTAACATAGATTATTGCTACAGATTGATGTGTAACATCCCCCTAACATTCAGGGAAGCTGTAACCTCAACTAACTCAAAGGAATGGGTTAACGCAATGCATGAGGAAATGCAGTCGCTGAGAGAAAATGACACATTTACCCTAACCAACTTGCCTGAGGGTAAGAAAGCAGTGGGGGGTAGATGGGTATATACAATCAAGAACAATGAGGATGGATCTGATAAATACAAGGCACGGTATGTAGCCAAAGGATACAGTCAAAAATTGGGTGTAGACTATGAGGAGACATTTTCTCCTACTGCTAACCTGACCAGTATCAGAGTGATGATGCAAAAAGCAGCACAGGAAAACCTGATTTTACATCAGATGGATGTCAAAACTGCCTACCTACATGCACCAATAGATTGCGAGATTTACATGGAACAGCCAGAAGGTTATGATGTAAAATCCAGCGCAAATGAAAAGTTGGTGTATAAGCTAGAAAAGTCACTTTATGGGTTAAAACAGTCGGGTAGAAATTGGAACAAAATGCTACACGAGTATCTGACTGAAAACGACTTTGTGCAAAACCCAGCTGATCATTGTGTTTACACAAGGGAAACAGAAAATGAGAAAGTGATCATGACAATATGGGTCGATGACTTAATTATTGCTGCCAGTGATGAAAAGGCACTGAAAGCTGTGAAGGAGATGCTCACAGCCAAATTCAAGATGAAAGACATGGGCAAACTGAAACATTTTCTTGGCATTGATTTTGACCAGAGTGATAACTGTGTGAGAATGTCACAGAAGAAATATGTGGAGAAAATACTTGAAAGGTTTGATACGCAAGATTGTAAACCGAGGGCGACACCTTGTGAACGAAAATTGAACTACACTGATGATGCAGAAATGATGACTCATGTCAGAAAATACAGAGAGGTAGTAGGTAGCCTAATCTATTTGACTACTTGCACAAGACCCGATCTCAGTTTTGTAGTAAGTAAACTGTCACAGTACTTTACTGAGCCGACGGAAGAGCAATGGGCTACTGTAAAACATGTACTGAGATATCTGAGAGGCACAATTGAGAAAGAGTTGTGTTACAAGAAATGTGACGACGAGAAACTGCCGTTACAAGCGTACAGTGATGCAGATTGGGCGGCTGATGTAACCGACAGACATAGTACAACCGGTTATTGTGTAAGCCTAAACAAAAATGGTCCTTTGATTTCATGGAAAACCAAAAAGCATCCCACCGTTGCACTGTCAACTTGTGAGGCTGAGTATATGGCGTTAGCCGCAACACTACAAGAGTGTATGTACCTAGTACAACTACTAGAAGGTATTGATGGACATCAGTACCCAACACCCAAGGTTTATGAGGATAACCAGGGTACAATTGCGTTAGCAAAGAATCCTGTATGTAGACAGAGGTGTAAGCATGTGGACATAAAATATCACTTTGTGAGGTCCACTGTGTATCATGGCAAAATAAGTTTGGAGTATTGCCCAACAGACCAGATGGTAGCAGATGTGATGACAAAACCTGCAACAAAATTTAAGATGATGGAGTTTGCAAAGTTTATTTTTGGAGAGTAACCATGTATGTAAAAGTCAACGGTACACAAAAATGCTGGAGAAACTCAGCGGGTGCAGCAGCATCTATGGAGCGAAGGAAATAGGTAACGTTTCGGGCCGAAACCCTTCTTCAGAACCTATTTGACTACTTGTAAAAGTCTACATGATGTAAGGTAGAAAACCTTAGGATGTTTTATTTTGAGTTAAGATAACAATGCGAGAGCAAGTGAGGGTGTTGACATATATGAAAAATATGCTCTCAATTGTAAAGAAGTTAATCTTAATGTTTGTATTGTTACTCAGACAAACTTGATGCAGGTAGTGAATAACTGACAATGATAACAGCCAATGAGAGGTGCGTTTATTGATGTGTGCGCATGTGTGTCAATAAAGTTCTCTCTTCCAGTTTGAACAAGATGGATGCCCCACTGTGTTTTTTACTCCTCTGAATTATCTTCGGTCTAGCACTGGGTAGGCTGCAAGAATCGCTGCACAATTCACCTCTGCCAACATGTAAGATTGTTTCATATTTGTTTCAGAATACTTCAATCTATAATAACTGAAAATTTCTTTCAGTTCTCTTAATTTTTAAGAAAGTTATGGGCTTTTGACTGTCCTCGATCACAGCTTTTGTGTTAAGTCAATGGAAAAGCAATAGGGAACAAGATGCTAATTTCCGAGTATGAAAATGGCCATAACTTTTTTAATACTGAAGATATGAAAGTGAATTAGGTGTCAAATGAAACTTCTTTTTATTCTCTATCTGATGGGATAAATTGCAGACTTGATTTATAAAATCTCAAAATGTTGTAACATTGCTACATATACTCAAATCCTCTTGTTATGAAGGCCAACAAAACATGCCATTGGCTTTCTTCACTGCCTGCTGTACCTGCATGCTTACTTTCTGTGACTGATGTACAAGGACAACCAGGTCTCGTGCTGCAATGAAGATAGACACAAAAAGCTGTAATAACTCAACGGGACCTTCTCTGGAGAGAAGGAATAGGTGACGTTTCGGTCGAGACCCTTTCCTAACATGCTGCAATGGTCGCTCACCCCGCACAAACATGGCGGCGTTTATCGTTGACGGAGACGCTCCGTGGAAGATGGCGGCGGCTGCCCCGCACAAACATGGCGACGTTTATCATTGACGGAGATGCCCCTCACAAACATGGCGGCGTTTATTGTTGACTGAGATGCCCCGTGGAAGATGGCGGCGGCTGCCCCGCACAAACATGGAGGCGTTGCGCATGTCTGTGAGGCCTCCCGCTCCGCTCCCGGTGTTTGTGTCCCGGTGGCTGCGGCGACGCCATGGCTTCCGAGGCCGAGCTCGCCTGCATCTACAGCGCGCTCATCCTGTACGATGACGACGTCGCCATTACGGTGAGGGAGCGCCGTGCTGCAGGAGGGGCGGTGCGGAGGGAGCGCCGCGCTATGGGAGGGGCAGTGCTGAGGGAGAACGAGCATTGAAACAGGCCCTTCGGCCCACCTTGTCCATGCCGACCCAGTTTGAATACTGTAGACACAAGGAACTGCAGATGCTGGTTTTCAAAAAAAGACACAGTACTGGAATAACAGTGATCCACGCAGCATCTTTGGAGAAGAAGAACAGGTGACGTTTCGGGTCAGGACCAAAGATCATGGTCAGGACTGAGGAAGGGTTCTGACCCTAAAACGTCACTTACTCTTTTTCTCCAAAAACCCTGACCCGCTGAGTTACTCTAACACTTTGGGTCAGGCGATGTTTCGTGTGGGAACCCTTCTTTCGACTGATTGTAGTGGGGGGGTGGGGAGAGAAAGGTAGAAGGAAACATGGCGTGGATACACGCTCTGTCGTGAGAAATTCTGTGATCAACGGAAATTTCCAACTGCATGGGTCGCGGGTGTTGGAGAGCTGGGGCTGAGGGAGGGATGGAAGCAGAAGCAGCGGCGGGGGCAGATGCGGACGGGGAGCCGGAGCTGGCGAGTGTTTGCCGGGCTGGCGAGTGTATGCCGGGCTAGCGAGTGTTTGCCGGGCTGGCAAGTCGTTCGCTGCAGCTCCGGCCATGGAGCAGCCTCAATGCTTGAGTCCCGGGCCGTCGGAAGCGTTGCGCAGCTGCCGTGAGAGTCTCTGTGCCGAATTCGCCCAGGTGACCGGCATGGATCAGGCTGCGGCTCGGTGCATCCTGGAGGACAACCAGTGGTTGCTGGAACTAAGTACCAAGCACTGGGTAGAAACGGTGGAAGATAATGCCCATCAAATGGGGGTGGTTGGAGAAAGCATCCTGCTTGCCTGCTAGATTTTCACTTACTGTAACTGCAGGAAAAATGTTCCCGATGTTGGGGAAGTTCAGAACCAGGGGTCACATAGAAATATAGAAACATAGAAAATAGGTGCAGGAGTAGGCCATTCGGCCCTTCGAGCCTGCACCGCCATTCAATATGATCATGGCTGATCATCCAACTCAGTATCCTGTACCTGCCTTCTCTCCATACCCCCTGATCCCTTTCGCCACAAGGGCCACATCTAACTCCCTCTTAAATATAGCCAATTAACTGGCCTCAACTACCTTCTGTGGCAGATAATTCCACAGATTCACCACTCTCTGTGTGAAAAATGTTTTTCTCATCTCGGTCCTAAAATAATTCCCCCTTATCCTGAAACTGTGACCCCTTGTTCTGGACTTCCCCAACATCGGGAACAATCTTCCTGCATCTAGCCTGTCCAACCCCTTTAGAATTTTGTTAAAGAAGGAACTGCAGATGCTGGAAAATCGAAGGTACACAAAAATGCTGGAGAAACTCAGCGGGTGCAGCAGCAGCTATGGAGCGAAGGAAATAGGCAACGTTTCGGGCCGAAACCCTTCTTCAGACTGATAGGGGGTAGGGAGAAGAAAGGAAAAAAGGAAAAGGCGGAGGAGGAGCCCGAGGGCTGGGGGAGGGGAGGAGACAACCAGATGGCTGATGAAGGGGAGGGGACAGCCAGGGCTAGCAGAATTGGGAGAATTCAATGTTCAGGCCACCAGGATGTAGACTGCCCAAGCGGAATATGAGGTGCATTTCCTCCAATTTACGGTGTTGTAAATTGGAGGAAATTAAGAATTTTGTAAGTTTCTATAAGATCCCCCCTCAATCTTCTAAATTCTAGCTAGTACAAGCCGAGCCTATCCAGTCTTTCATAGATACATAGAAAATAGGTGCAGGAGTAGGCCATTCGGCCCTTCGAGCCTGCACCGCCATTCAATATGATCATGGCTGATCATCCAACTCAGTATCCCGTACCTGCCTTCTCTCCATACCCCCTGATCCCTTTAGCCACAAGGGCCACATCTAACTCCCTCTTAAATATAGCCAATGAACTGGCGTCAACTACCCTCTGTGGCAGAGAGTTCCAGAGATTCACCACTCTCTGTGTGAAAAAGTTTTTCCTCATCTCGGTCTTAAAGGATTTCCCCCTTATCCTTAAGCTGTGACCCCTTGTCCTGGACTTCCCCAACATCGGGAACAATCTTCCTGCATCTAGCCTGTCCAACCCCATAAGAATTTTGTACGTTTCTATAAGATCCCCTCTCAATCTCCTAAATTCTAGCGAGTATAAGCCAAGTCTATCCAGTCTTTCTTCATATGAAAGTCCTGACATCCCAGGAATCAGTCTGGTGAACCTTCTCTGCACTCCCTCTATGGCTATAATGTCCTTCCTCAGATTAGGAGACCAAAACTGTACGCAATACTCCAGGTGTGGTCTCACCAAGACCCTGTACAACTGCAGTAGAACCTCCCTGCTCCTAAACTCAAATCCTCTTGCTATGAAGGCCAACATACCATTCGCTTTCTTCACTGCCTGCTGCACCTGCATGCCTACTTTCAATGACTGGTGTACCATGACACCCAGGTCTCGCTGCACCTCCCCATTTCCTAATCGGCCACCATTTAGATAATAGTCTGCCTTCCCGTTTTTGCCACCAAAGTGGATAACCTCACATTTATCCACATTATACTGCATCTGCCAAACATTTGCCCACTCCCCCAGCCTATCCAAGTCACCTTGCAGTCTCCTAGCATCCTCCTCACAGCTAACACTGCCCCCCAGCTTAGTGTCATCCGCAAACTTGGAGATGTTGCTTTCAATTCCCTCGTCCAGATCATTAATATAAATTGTAAATAGCTGGGGTCCCAGCACTGAGCCTTGCGGTACCCCACTAGTCACTGCCTGCCATTGTGAAAAGGACCCGTTTACTCCTACTCTTTGCTTCCTGTTTGCCAGCCAGTTCTCTATCCACATCAATACTGAACCCCCAATATCGTGTGATTTAAGCTTGTATCCTAATCTCTTATGTGGTACCTTGTCGAAGGCCTTCTGAAAGTCCAGATACAACACATCCACTGGTTCTCCCCTATCCACTCTACTAGTTACATCCTCGAAAAATTCTATAAGATTCGTCAGACACGATTTACCTTTCGTAAATCCATGCTGACTTTGTCCAATGATTTCACCACTTTCCAAATGTGCTGCTATCCCAATAGCTGACTCTAGCATTTTCCCCACTACCTATGTTAGACTAACTGGTCTGTAATTCCCCGTTTTCTCTCTCCCTCCCTTTTTAAAAAGTGGGGTTACATTAGCTACCCTCCAATCCTCAGGAACTACTCCAGAATCTAAAGACTTTTGAAAAATTATCACTAATGCATCCACTATTTCTGGGGCTACTTCCTTAAGTACTCTGGGATGCAGCCTATCTGGCCCTGGGGATTTATCTGCCATTAATTTACCTAACACCACTTCCCGACTAACCTGGATTTCACTCAGTTCCTCCATCTCATTTGACCCCTGGTCCCCTGCTATTTCCGGCAGATTATTTATGTCTTCCTTAGTGAAGACAGAACCAAAGTAGTTATGCAATTGGTCTGCCATGTCCTTGTTCCCCATGATCAATTCACCTGTTTCTGACTGCAAGGGACCTACATTTGTTTTAACTAATCTTTTTCTCTTCACATATCTATAAAAACATTTGCAATCAGTTTTTATGTTCCATGCCAGTTTTCTTTCATAATCTATTTTCCTTTTCCTAATTAAGCCCTTTGTCCTCCTCTGCTGGACTCTGAATTTCTCCAAGTCTGGTAGGCTGCTTTTTCTGGCTAATTTGTATGCTTCATCTTTTGTTTTGAAACTATCCCTGATTTCCATTGTTATCCATGGATGTACTACCTTCCCTGATTTATTCTTTTGCCAAACTGGGATGAACAATTGTTGTAGTTCATCCATGCAGTCTTTAAATGCCTTCCATTGCATATCCACCGTCAACCCTTTAAGAATTAATTGCCAGTCTATCTTGGCCAATTCACGTCTCAAACCCTCAAAGTTACCTTTCTTTAAGTTCAGAACCCTTGTTTCCGAATTAACAATGTCACTCTCCATCCTAATGAAGAACTCAACCATATTATGGTCACTCTTGCCCAAGGGGCCACGCACAACAAGACTGCTAACTAACCCTTCCTCATTACTCAATACCCAGTCTAGAATAGCCTGTTCTCTCGTTGGTTCCTCCACATGTTGGTTTAGAAAGCTATCCCGCATACATTCCAAGAAATCCTCTTCCTCAGCAACCCTGCCAATTTGATTAATCCAATCTATATGTAGATTGAAGTCACCCATTATAACTGTTTTACCTTTGTTGCACGCATTTCTAATTTCCTGTTTGATGCCATCTCCAACTCCACTACTACTGTTAGGTGGCCTGTACACAACTCCCACTAGCGTTTTCTGCCCCTTAGTGTTTCTCAGCTCTACCCATATCGATTCCACATCCTCCAAGCTAATGTCCTTCCTTTCTATTGCATTAATCTCCTCTCTAACCAGCAACGCTACCCCGCGTCCTTTTCCTTTCTGTTTATCCCCCCTGAATATTGAATATCCCTGGATGTTCAGCTCCCAGCCTTGGTCACCCTGGAGCCATGTCTCCGTGATCCCAACTATATCATATTCATTAATAACTATCTGCACATTCAACTCATCCACCTTATTACGAATGCTCCTTGCATTGAGACACTAAGCCTTCAGGCTTGTTTTTACAACACTCTTACCCCGTATACAATTATGTTGAAAAGTGGCCCTTTTTGATTTTTGCCCTGGATTTGTCTGCCTGCCACTTTTACTTTTCACCTTGCTACCTATTGCTTCTACCCTCATTTTACACCCCTCTGTCTCTCTGCACACACATTTAAGAAACCCACCACATCTTATTCTCTGTTTATTATATTTTTCTTCTTTCTCCCCTACATGTTGGGTCTGAGTGCTTCCCTTCTCTGCCTCCTGCCTCACACACTGTCTACTAGCTTTCTCTATTTGAGTCCCTCCCCCCAACCGTTCTAGTTTAAAGTCTCCCCAGTAGCCTTTGCAAATCTCCCCGCCACGATATTGGTCCCCCTCGGGTTCAAATGCAACCCGTCATTTTTGTACAGGTCACACCTTCCCCAAAAGAGGTCCCAATGATCCAGAAACTTGAATCCCTGCCCACTGCACCAGTCCCTCAGCCACGCATTTATCCTCCACCTCACTCCATTCCTACTCTCACTGTCGCGTGGCACAGGCAGTAATCCTGAGATTGTTACTTTTGCGATCCTTCTCCTTAACTCTCTTCCTAACTCCCTAAATTCTCCTTTCAGGACCTCTTCTCTTTTTCTAGCTATGTCATTGGTACCTATATGTACCATGACCTCAGGCTCCTCTCCCTCCCATTTCAGAATATCTTGGACACGTTCAGACACATCACAGACCCTGGCACCAGGGAGGCAAACTACTGCCTCCTGACTGCATCCACAGAATCGCCTATCTGGCCCCCTAACTATAGAGTCCCCTATTACTATTGCCCTCCTCTTCTTTTCCCTACCCTTCTGAGCAACAGGGCCGGTCTCTGTGACGGAGGCCCGGCCGCTATCGCTACCCCCAAGTAGGCTGTCCCCCCCACCAGTACTCAAACCGGAGTACTTATTGCCAAGGTGTACAGCCACTGGGGTACTCTTTAGTCCCTGCCTCTGCCCCTTGCCCCTCCTAACCGTGACCCACTTGTCTGCCTCCCATGGTCTTGGAGTGACCACCTCTCTATAACTCCTCTCTATGACCTCCTCACTCTCCCTGACCAGGCACAGTTTAAGAATAAAGGGTACGCCAGTTAGGATTGAGATGAGGACAAACTTTCTTCACGCAGAGAGTTGTGAACCTGTGGAATTCTCTGCCACAGAAGGCAGTGGAGGCCAATTCACTGGATGTTTTCAAGTCAAGTCAAGTTTTATTCGTCAAGTCAAGAGAGAGTTACATTTAGCTCTTGGGGCTAGCGAAATCAAGGGATATGGGGAAAAAACAGGAAAGAGGTACTGATTTTAGATAACAGCCATGATCATATTGAATGGCAGTGCTGGCTCGAAGGGCCAAATGGCCTATCCCTGCACCTATTTTCTATGTTTCTATGCTTGAGTATATGGCAATAAAACTCGACCACTTGATTTTGAAGCATTCATGCTTGGCGGAGGTATAATGTCGTCATAGAGTGATACAGTGTGAAACAGGCCCTTCGGCACAACTTGCCAACACCCGCCAACATGTCCCAGCTATACTACCTGCTTTTGGTCCATATCCCTCCAAACCTGTCCTATCCATGTATCAGTCTAACTGTTTCTTAAATGTTCCCTGCCTCAACTACCTCCTCTGGCAGCTTGTTCCATACACCCACCACCCTTTGTGTGGGAAAAGTTACCCCTTAAAAAGTTACCTCTTAAAAATACTTCAAACAAAAAACATTGAAATCATACTTCAACAATGCACTAAAACATGATTTTAATACATCAAATTTCAAAACGTCCCTACCGTGGGAGGGTGGACACCCCCCTCCCACACCCTTCCCCCCACTCGGTTGCTCCACTCCCTCACCGGGTACCCCTAAGGCCACTCACCAGTGATCACTCAGCCTCCCCCACTTTAAAAAATGCTACGTAGCCCCTGGTTTAGACAGAGAGTACTGCCAGATGTGAGCGGGGAACTGAGGCCAGTTGTCCGTGATGTCTGGATCCCAATGCTCAGCGCTTCGTGTTTCAGATTTGGCTAATGTTATTGATTTGTAATTAGCCTGATTTGTAATTAGTTGACAAAACCTTAATTTATTAATCTGGAACATCCAGAGGGATGGGATAAGTGTAATATTAAAATGACATGCAAGGTGTTACAACATACAGCCCCGATAACCCATTATTTCCTTCAGTTAACTATTGGGAAGGTAGCACTATTGTCATTTGCCACTCAACTATTATGTTTGTTTACCTCACTGACTATTTCTAAACCCCCCCCCTCCCCAAATTCCTTTGACAGGTTGAATAGAAATGTCCCCAATGTCGTTTTATTAATTGAACACATAGATGAACATCCTCAAGGAGTGTAATCAGATGAAAACTGATTCAGATGCGATGTTTAAGAGCTTGTTCAAAGAAGGGGCATATTTTAAAGGAGTGACATAGATACATGCAGGAGAATGTGTGAGGAGGTTATTATTTGCCTTTAGTTTTACCTTGAACCAGGACATCTGAAGATTCAATGTTTAATATAGTAATTGTGTTGATACTGACTCCAACCAACCACGTAATGAATATGAAAATGCTGGAGAAACTCAGCAGGTGCAGCAGCATCTATGGAGCGAAGGAAATAGGCAACGTTTCGGGTCGAAACCCTTCTTCAGTCTGAAGAAGGGTTTCGACCCGAAACGTTGCCTATTTCCTTCGCTCCTTTGATGCTGCTGCACCCGCTGAGTTTCTCCAGCATTTTTGTGTACCTGGGATTTTCCACCATCTGCTGTTCCTTCTTAAACACGTAATGAATATCATCCATTCCGGAGGATTTGTTTTTCTGATGCCATTTAAACTTCACTTGGATTTCAATCACTTCAATGTAAAAGTAATTGGGAATGGGTAGCATTGGAACAAACATTTGCCCTCGGTATATATTAACTGTAATATAATAATGTATGCATGTTGGTAGGTGCAATCAAAACAAAGATCTTTTTTATCATTGTTGTGTTAAGAATACCACAGAAAATATTATGTTCTCTCAAGATCACATTTAATAGAATAATATTGCTTAAATATATAGTTATTGGACTTTGCATTTCGGAAAAGTCCCAGCTGAGAGGAAGACAGCAAAATACTGAAAATATTGTGGGTGAAAATGACTTCAGAACAGTTTGTTAGGAAAATTAAGGAAATGGTAACAGAATACTTATACAGCTGAGTGAGTATAATTTTATGGATGAGAAATTGTGTTCAACCAATTGATGACTTCATTGACAAAGTAACTAGCATGTTAGATAACAAGGAAGCCAATGGATGTAGCAAATTTTGTTATACAAAATTTGGTCTGTGAAGTGACCCATAAAAGATTACCGCATTAGATAAGCACCTGTGGGCTTGAACGTAATAGATTAAGTCCTGGGGGTCAGATATGGGGCTTTATGTGTGGGCCAGATATATTGTCAGTGCAGAGGGGCTAGGTGCAAGGCCAAGTGTGCATCCAGAGTCAAGGTCTGGAATAGTACTGGGTACGCAGTCAAAGCTGGGACAATGGGAGTGTTCAGCACTGGGAACTTAAGCAGGTAAGCAGCTATGATCAGGGTAGAATAGGAGGCCAGGTGTAAGGCTGGACTCGGGATCAGGAATGAGAGAAGGTATGCAACTGGAGTCAGGGTCAGGAGTGGTACCAGGTGTGCAGTGAGACCCAGGTTGGTCAACATGGGCCAAGTGTTTGATTATAATCTGATTTCCATACATGAATATACTAAGATCAGTCATGTGCTGCACCTGTTGATCAGAGCCTGGCTCTACTGTGGAATGTAATTAGGAATGTAATTTAGCCTAACCTTATTCATAGCTAATCCAATTTAAAGCATGAATATTGCATTCAAGTGTAAGTTAAAGGACTCGCTACAATGTGCACCATTGCACAATTTCAAGCTGAAAAATGCAAAAACTGTGTACCAATGGGAGGGGGGACACCCCCCTCCCACACCACCTCCCCCCCCCCCCCCCCCCACCCTCAGTCGCTACGCTCCCTCGGGCTTGGTCTCTCGCAATTTCTCACTCCCAACTCTCACCCAATGTTGGCAGCCCTGGGCACAGTGATGAAAAGGGGGGGGGGAGGGGGTTGTTTGTAGGTTATTTACCTAAAAGTGGAGGATTCAATGGTCATACTGTTATAAGCTACTCGTGCAATATGAGTTGCTGTGTAGGAAGGTACTGCAGTTGCGGAATGGGTGACGTTTCGGGTCGATACCCTTCTTCAGACCCTCTAGATTGTGTGTGGCCTCACTCAGCTATGGAAGAGGCCCAGGAGAGAAAGGGCAGCATGGGAATGGGACGGGTAATTAAAATGGATGAGTTAAAATGGGGCAGGCATTAAAGTTGTTATACTGAGCTACTTCCATTTGGCTGCATTTGGCCCATAGCACTTCTCAAATTCTACCCAACGTCTAGACAAGACTTGGAGTGAAATCTAAAAGAAGAATCCAACCCGCTGCAGATGCTGCCTGACCCAGCATTTTGTGTTTTTACTCAAGATTTCAGGATTTGCAGTTCCTTGCATCTTCATGGTTTGAAGTGATTTCTTGTAGAGGATAGCTCTGCTTCACCTGACCAGTTGTTACATATGCATCGTCTCCTGTCCCCTGAAGAGCAACTCTTCTCCATCACTGCCAGGTGGCAATGGATGAGTTGTGAGAGGCTCGGTGGGTGTGTGTTGCCTCCCTCTCACCCGATGTACCTGCCACATCTCCGTGTCTTTATGTCATTGGCTGAATTCCTGTTGGAAGGACGCTTTGAAGTAATTAGGCTAAGTACTAACTAAAGAGAGGGCTGTGCAAAAGTCATCACAATTTAAGAATTGCTGAATTAACAAGGGGAGGAATTTAATGTGATTTATAATGATTACACTTAAATCTGATAATTAGAAATTCAGAATATACAACACACGAGATCAGAATCCAAGCAAGAGACCCATCAGCTGATCCCTGAGCAAGAACTGGGCAGGGGCAGAGTGCACAGACTGGGCGATCTCGGAGCACACTGACATGGAAATTCAGGTTTTATTCTGTGACATGTACAGGATGTGATATTTGGATCTAGAGGCTTCTGAACAGTACTTCCGTAAACAAGGGTATTGTCCGATTCACCTCTATCCCATTGTGGACATTGGACTTTGTCTATGTAAATGGATAGGATAGGTTTGGAGGAATATGGGCCAAACGCAGGCAGGTGGGTCTAGTGTAGATGGGACATATTGGTTGGTGTGGGCAAGTTGGGCCAAAGGGTCTGTTTCCATGCTGTATAACTATGACTATAACTGATGTGCTACTACGCTGAGAACCACATTCTGCACTCTGTATCTTCCCCTTTACTCTACCCATTGTACTTGAGTTTGCTGTGAAACCTAATGGAAAACAAGGGGAAAACTCACGGGAAATGTAAATGGCGAAAGTACCATTTATTTCAAACAATAAAACGTATTTGTAAGTGGCATTTAAGAGGCTTTAGCGAGGCACTGGATATGCAAGGAATGGAAGAATATGAATCACTGCAGGCAGAGGAATTTAGTTTAGCATGAGCTCATGTTCAGCACAGACGTTGTGGGCAAAAGGGCATCTTCCTGTGCTGTAATCATGTTTTATGTTACCAAATAATGTATTTGTTGTGTAAGAAGGAACTGCAGATGCTGGTTTAAACCGAAGATAGACACAAAAAGCTGGAGTAACTCAGCCGGACAAGCAGCATCTCTGGGAGAAGGAATGTGTGACGTTTCGGGTCGAGACCCTTCTTCAGATGTATTTGTTGTTATGGGAATAATAATAATAATAATAATGCACTTTATTGTCATTGTAAATACATACAACAAAATGGCAGGCGCACTGCCCGAGCGGAGCTCCAATGTAACAGATAAATAATAACGGAAACAACAAAAACGGCAAGTCGGCAGAATGTGCAATATTTCACAGTATAGTGTTGTGGCAGTTTAAAATATTGGCTATGGGGGCTGTGTGTTCAGTGGGGAGTTCAGAGTGGTGGCCTTGGGGTAGAAACTGTTCATTAATCTTGTGGTGTGTGATTTGATGCACCTGTAACGCTTTCCTGAGGGCAGAAGGGCAAACAAGTGATGTGCGGGATGAGATGTCCTTTAGGATGCGTGATGCCTTCCGCACGCAACGGAAGCTATAGATCTCTTCCAGGGCAGGTAGGTGTGTGTTGGTGATCTTCTAGGCTGTATCGCTGCAGAGCCTTCTTGTCAGCCGCAGAACTGTTGCCATGCCACACCAGGATGCCATGTGTCAGGACACTCTATGGAGCAACGGTAGAATGACACTAGCAGCTGTTGCGGCAAGTTTACTTTCCTGAGTGATCTTAGGAAGTAAAGCCGTTGTTGTGCTTTCTTTACTAGGGAGTGCGTGACCACCAGAGATCTGCTGAGATGTGGGTGCCTAGGAACCTGAAACTGGAGACTGAATACTGATTATTTGCAAATTATTTATGAGAAAAAAGGCTCTCCTCTTCTTGCTAGTGTTCTCGCTGACAGGTAGTTGGAGAACATGAGGTTGGATTGGTGGTCCTTCTAGGAAAAAAATTTACTGCCAGGAACTCATGACTTGATTGCTAGATATTGGGCACTGAACTTACACATTTGAGTACAGAGGACACAAGTTCCACGCACGAGAGGCCAGCACCACAGCAAGAGATCTGATGCATTCATTTGAGGGTGTTTAATTTTATTTTGTTTAATTTCATTAATTATGTTTATTGTCACGTGTACGAAGATACATTGAAATGTTTGTTCCATGTGCTATCCATCCAAATTATACCATCCATGAACAATAGATCCTCTTTTGGAACAACATGCAGCGAGTCGTCATGTTCCAGCACCATCTTGCAACTTCCACATCTCTGAAACAAGATATGCACTTTCTATTTTCTTACTTTATGGTCCAGTTCTCTCAAGAATTTAATCCATCATTAAATCTTTCAATGTATTCACCAATCAACTAATTCCAACTGTCCTATGTGATATTCTCAGTGGACTAGAGCATCTATTATGAATCAGATGGATTAGTGCTGCCTCTTCACTGGAACGCCATCTTCAATCTGTCTCCTTTGAATGAATTAGTGAGGATCTGGTGTGGTCACTGACAGAGTTTTACGATCACCAGAAATATTGCAACTTAGAAAGCATGTTAGTTACTTTAGTTCATTATCACGTGTACCAAGGTACAATGAAAAGCTTATGTTGTGTGCTAACCAGTCAGCGGAAAGACAATACATGATTACAATCGAGCCACTTACAGTGTACAGCGCGGGGCTTTGCTTTCCAGACGCCCGGGGACCGTTGTAGAAGGAGGAGCAGCGTCCGGGTAGGGAGTAGTTAAACAGCGCGGGGCTTTGCTTTCCAGACGCCCAGGGACCGTTGCAGAAGGAGGAGGAGCGTCCGGGTGGGGAGTAGTTAAACAGTGCGGAGCTTTGCTTTCCAGACGCCCAGGGACCGTTGCAGAAGGAGGAGCAGCGTCCGGGTAGGGAGTAGTTAAACAGCGCGAGGCTTTGCTTTCCAGATGCCCAGGGACCGTTGCAGAAGGAGGAGCAGCGTCCGGGTAGGGAGTAGTTAAACAGCGCGGAGCTTTGCTTTCCAGACGCCCAGGGACCGTTGCAGAAGGAGGAGCAGCGTCCGGGTAGGAAGTAGTTAAACAGCGCGGGGCTTTGCTTTCCAGACGCCCAGGGACCGTTGCAGAAGGACCAAAACTGCAACGTTCCATTCAAGTTTCCTATAAGTGAGGAAGCCGCTGATTGGTGGAAGAGGACCAAGAGAAAGCAGCTGATTGGGAGTCAGATCCCTGCTGATTTCCTCCACCAGTTTTTGTATTGTATCCAGGGTAAGGGGGGAGTATGAGGGCCAGGGCAGTTTACTGTTCTGGATGTCAGATGTGGGAGGTCATGGAGTCTGATACCCCTACAGACGTTCACATCTGTGTCAGGTGCGTAGAGATGGGGTTCCTAAGGGACCGTGTTAGGAACCTGCAGCAACAGCTCGATGACCTCTGTCTGATCAGGGAGAGTGAGGAGGTCATAGAAAAGAGTTATAGGGAGGTGGCCACTCCAAGACCACGGGAGGCAGACAAGTGGGTCACGGTTAGGAAGGGCAAGGGGCAGAGGCAGGGACTAGTGAGTACCCCAGTGGCTGTACACCTTGAAAATAAGTACTCCTGTTTGAGTACTGTTGAGGGGGACAGCCTTCCTGCGGGTATCAACAGCGGCCGGGCCTCCGGCACAGAGACCAGCCCTATTGCTCAGAAGGGTAGGGAAAAGAAGAGGAGGGCAATAGTAATAGGGGACTCTATGGTTAGGGGGTCAGATAGGCGATTCTGTGGACGCAGTCAGGAGACCCGGATGGTAGTTTGCCTCCCTGGTGCCAGGGTCAGGGATGTGTCTGAACGCGTCCAAGATATCCTGAAATCGGAGGGAGAGGAGCCTGAGGTTGTGGTACATATAGGTACCAATGACATAGGTAGAAAAAGAGAAGAGGTCTTGAAAGGAGAATTTAGGGAGTTGGGAGGAGAGTTAAGGAGAAGGACTACAAAGGTAACAATCTCAGGATTACTACCTGTGCCACGCGACGGTGAGAGTAGGAATGGAGTAAGGTGGAGGATAAATGCGTGGCTGAGGAACTGGTGCAGCGGGCAGGGATTCAAATTTCTGGATCATTGGGACCTCTTTTGGGGAAGGTGTGACCTGTACAGAAAGGACGGGTTGCACTTGAACCCGAGGGGGACCAATATCCTGGCGGGGAGATTTGCAAAGGCTACTGGGGAGACTTTAAACTAGAACGGTTGGGGGGAGGGACTCAAATAGAGAAAGCTAGTGGAAAATGTGGGAGGCAGGAGGCAGAGAAGGGAAGCACTCGGACCCAAAATGTTGGGGAGAAAGAAGAAAAAGATAATAAACAGGGTTTCTTAAATGTGTATATTTTAATGCATTTAAATGAGCTTAGAGCCTGGATTGACACCTGGAAGTATGATGTTGTGGCGATCAGTGAAACATGGTTGCAGGAGGGCTGTGATTGGCAAATAAATATTCCAGGATTTCGTTGCTTCAGGGGTGATAGCATTGGAGGGGCAAGAGGTGGGGGTGTTGCATTGCTTGTCAAGGAAGATATTACAGCAGTGCTTTGGCAGGATAGATTAGAGGGCTCGTCTAGGGAGGCTATTTGGGTGGAACTGAGAAATGGGAAAGGTGTAGCAACACTTATAGGGGTGTATTATAGACCGCCAAATGGGGAGCGAGAATTGGAAGAGCAAATATGTAAGGAGATAGCAGATATTAGTAGTAAGCACAAGGTAGTGATTGTGGGAGATTTCAATTTTCCACACATAGACTGGGAAACACATTCTGTAAAAGGGCTGGATGGTTTGGAGTTTGTAAAATGTGTGCAAGATAGTTTTTTGCAGCAATACATAGAGGTACCTACTAGAGAAGGGGCAGTGCTGGACCTCCTGTTAGGAAATGAGACAGGGCAGGTGGCGGAGGTATGCGTCGGGGAGCACTTCGGGTCCAGTGATCACAATACCATTAGTTTCAATATAATTATGGAGAGGGTCAGAAGTGGACCTAGGGTTGAGATTTTTGTTTGGAGAAAGGCTAACTTTGAGGAGATGCGAAAGGATTTAAAAGGAGTGAATTGGGACATGTTGTTTTATGGGAAGGATGTAGAAGAAAAATGGAGGACATTTAAGGGTGAAATTTTAAGAGTACAGAATCTTTATGTCCCTGTTCGGTTGAAAGGAAATAGTAAAAAATGGAAAGAGCCATGGTTTTCAAGGGAAATTGGACACGGTTCGGAAAAAGAGAGATCTACAATAATTATAGGCAGCATGGAGTAAATGAGGTGCTTGAGGAGTATAAAGAATGTAAAAAGAATATTAAGAAATAAATTAGAAAAGCTAAAAGAAGATATGAGGTTGCTTTGGCAAGTAAGGTGAAAGTAAATCCAAAGTGTTTCTACAGCTATATTAATAGCAAAAGGATAACAAGGAATAAAATCGGTCCATTAGAGAGTCAGAGTGGACAGCTATCTGCAGAGCCAAAAGAGATGGGGGAGATATTGAACAATTTCTTTTCTTCGGTATTCACGAAGGAGAAGGATATGGAATTATGTGAGGTAAGGGAAACGAGCAGAGTAGCAATGGAAACTGTGAGATTCAAAGAAGAGGAGGTGTGGACACTTTTGAAAAATATGAAAACGGATAAGTCTCCAGGTCCTGACAGGATATTCCCTAGGACATTGAGGGAAGTTAGTGTAGAAATAGCAGGGGCTATGACAGAAATATTTCAAATGTCATTAGAAACGGGAATAGTGCCGGAGGATTGGCGTACTGCGCATGTTGTTCCGTTGTTTAAAAAGGGTTTGAAGAGTAAACCTAGCAATTATAGACCTGTTAGTTTGACGTCAGTGGTGGGCAAATTAATGGAAAGGGTACTTAAAGATAATATATATAAGCATCTGGATAAGCAGGGTCTGATTAGGAACAGTGAACATGGATTTGTGCCTGGAAGGTCATGCTTGACTAATCTTCTTGAATTTTTCGAAGAGGTTACTAGGGAAATTGATGAGGGTAAAGCAGTGGATGTTGTCTATATGGACTTCAGTAAGGCCTTTGACAAGGTTCCTCATGGAAGGTTGGTTAAGAAGATTCAATTGTTGGGTATTAATGGTGGACTAGCAAGATGGATTCAACAGTGGCTGAATGGGAGATGCCAGAGAGTAATGGTGGATGGCTGTTTGTCAGGTTGGAGGCCGGTGACGAGTGGGGTGCCTCAGGGGTCTGTGTTGGGTCCACTGTTGTTTGTCATGTACATCAATGATCTGGATGAAGGTGTGGAAAATTGGATTAGTAAGTATGCAGATGATACTAAGATAGGTGGTGTTGTGGATAATGAAGTAGATTTTCAAAGTCTACAGAGAGATTTAGGCCATTTGGAAGAGTGGGCTGAAAGATGGCAGATGGAGTTTAATGCTGACAAATGTGAGGTGCTACATCTCGGCAGGACAAATCAAAATAGGACGTACACGGTAAATGGTAGCGAATTGAGGAATGCAGTTGCTTGGCATTGGTGAGGCCAATTCTGGAGTATGGAGTACAATTTTGGTCGCCTAATTATAGGAAGGATGTCAACAAAATAGAGAGAGTACAGAGGATATTTACTAGAATGTTGCCTGGGTTTAAGCAACTAAGTTACAGAGAAAGGTTGAACAAGGTCTTTATTCTTTGGAGCGCAGAAGGTTAAGAGGGGACTTGATAGAGGTCTTTAAAATTATGAGCGGGTTAGACAGAGTGGACGTGGATAAGCTTTTCCCATTGAGAGTAGGGAAGATTCAAACAAGGGGACATGACTTGAGAATTAAGGGACAGAAGTTTAGGGGGAACATTAGGGGGAACTTCTTTACTCAGAGAGTGGTAGCTGTGTGGAATGGGCTTCCAGTGGAAGTGGTGGAGGCAGGTTCGATGTTATCCTTTAAAAATAGATTGGATGGGTATATGGACGGGAAAGGAATGGAGGGTTATGGTCTGAATGCAGGTAGATGGGACTAGGAGGAAGTATTTTTAATGTTCGGCACGGACTTGAAGGGCCGAGATGGCCTGTTTCCGTGCTGTTATGGTTATATGGTTATATGGTGTACAGATACATGATAAAGGGCACAGTGTGAATAACCTTTAGTGCAAGATAAAGCCAGTAAAGTCCAATCAAAGGTAGTCCGACATTCTCCAATGAGGTAGATAGTTGTTCAGGACTATTCTCTAGCTGTGGTAGGATGGTTCAGTTGCCTGATAATAGCTGGGAAGAAACTGTACCGCACTTATTCACACTTATGTAATTTGGAAGTACAGTTATTGCTGTAAAGTAGTAAATGTGGCTGCTAATTTGCTGATAACAAAAAGCAGAATTAGGAGTCCAATGCTTACCACATTATCTGCTTAAAACACATCTGCTGGAGAACTCAGTAAGTCAGGCAGCATCTGTGGAAGGAACGGACTGGCAATGTTTTGGGTTAGGAACCTCCTTCAGGCCACCATGTTGCTCCAACCCAAAACATTATCTGTCCATTTTGTGTTTTGCTCAAGATTCCAGCATCTGCAGTTGCTTGTGTCTCCATTCTCTGCTATAATGAGTTTCGCTGAAGGATACTGGTTGGCTAGGGCACACAGGAGAGTCCCCTGCCCTTTCTCAAACAGTGTATATTACTTTTTAGTTTACATACACAGCATGGAAACAGTTCTGCCCTCCACCCTAGTGACAATTTACAGAAGCCAATTAAATTACAAACCTGCACTTCTTGAAATGTGAGAGGAAACTGGAGAAAACCCACAGGGAAAATGTACAAACTCCGAACAGACAGCATCCGTAGTCAGGATCAAACCCGGGTCTCTGGCACTAAGGCAGAACATCTACCGCTGCACCACTGTGTTTGCGGTAGTTGAGAAGGTGGACAAAGGTACAGTGCGATATCTCACCCAGTTATGACAGTGCAGTACTCCCTCTTCACTATACCAGTATTGTCAGCTTCTGTGGGCCATGGGACGAACTGACGCTGCCCCATGTTAAATCCATCTCGTAATGCCCTTGGGGCACATTCACTGGGCCCTGAAAGCAGTGAGACTACCTTATCTCCCGCAGCAGATGAATGGATTACACTTCTTCTGCTTGCGTATGGCGTGCACAGCCTAAACGTAGGACAACTTGTTGTAATTGATCTTATGTGATTGTGCACGGCAGGTTGATTGCATTCGTTGAAACAGGGTGGACCACGTGAAGGCTGCAATCTCCCACCTCGATTCCGCTTAGTACTGGCAGATGGAGAATTTGGAGTGTTGTTGAGGCTTCAGCAGCTGCAAGAGTACTGAGCCTGGGTTGCGCGGGCTGTGTAAGGCCTCAGCTCACCTCTGCTGGATCGTTTCAAATATTCATCACTTACCTTCTGTCCAAACCTTTCCTGTTTCTTTTGAAAAAAAAAAGAATCAACATGCTGGAGTAAACCAGGCCTGGATAGAGTGGATGTGGAGAGGATTTCGACTAGTGGGAGAGTCGAGGACCAGAGGTCAAAGTCTCAGAATTAAAGGACGTTCCTTTAGGAAGGAGATGAGGTGGAATTTCTTTATTCAGAGGGTAGTGAATCTGTGGAATTCATTGCCACAGAAAGCTGTGGAGGTCGTTGATGGATATATTTAAGGCAGAGATAGATATGTTCTTGATTAGCACAGGTGTCAGGGGTTATGGGGAGAAGACAAGAGAATGTGGTTAGGAAGGAGATATAGATCAGCCACGATTGAATGATACAGTCGACTTGATGGGTCGAATGGCCCAACTCTGGGGAACATGGATTGGTGACATTTCGGGGCGGGTTTTTCAGACTTTTTGGGGGGGGAGAGGGGGGGGGGATGGGGGGAACTGAAATCGTGAGAAAAACAGGACAAATCGGGGCCGGCAACAGATGGCCTCAGGCAAGGAAGTAGACAAAAAATGCTGGAGTAACTCAGCGGGTCAGGCAGCATAGAAACATAGAAAATAGGTGCAGGAGGAGGCCATTCGGCCCTTCGAGCCAGCACCGCCATTCATTATGATCATGGCTGATCGTCCCCTATCAATAACCCATGCCTGCCTTCTCCCCATATCCCTTGACTCCACTAGCCCCTAGAGCTCTATCTACCTCTCTCTTAAATCCATCCAGTGATTTGGCCTCCACTGCCCTCTGTGGCAGTGAATTCCATAAATTCACAACTCTCTGGGTGAAAAAGTTTTTTCTCACTTCAGTCTTAAATGACCTCCCCTTTATTCTAAGACTGTGGCCCCTGGTTCTAGACTCGCCCAACATTGGGAACATTTTGTTAAAGAAGGAACTGCAGATGCTGGAAAATCGAAGGTACACAAAAATGCTGGAGAAACTCAGCGGGTGAAGAAGGGTTTCGGCCCGAAACGTTGCCTGTTTCCTTCGCTCCATAGATGCTGCTGCACCCGCTGAGTTTCTCCAGCATTTTTGTGTACCATTGGGAACATTTTTCCTGCATCTAGCTTGTCCTGTCCTTTTATAATGTTATGTGTTTCTATAAGATATCCCCTCATCCTTCTAAACTCCAGTGAATACAAGCCTAGTCTTTTCAATCTTTCCTCATATGACAGCCCTGCCATCCCAGGGATCAATCTCGTGAACCTACGCTGCACTGCCTCAATCACAAGGATGTCCTTCCTCAAATTAGGAGACCAAAACTGTACACAATACTCCAGATGTGGTCTCACCAGAGCCCTATACAACTGCAGAAGAATCTCTTTACTCCTATACTGAAATCCTCTTGTTATGAAGGCCAACATTCCATTAGCTTTCTTCACTGCCTGCTGTACCTGTAAGCCAACTTTCAGTGACAAGGACGCCCAGGTCTCGCTGCACCACCCCCTTACCTAACCTAACCCCATTGAGATAATAATCTGCCCCCTTGTTTTTGCCGCCAAAGTGGATAACCTCACATTTATCTATATTATACTGCATCTGCCATGCATCTGCCCACTCGCTCAACCTGTCCAGGTCACCCTGCAACCTCCTAACATCCTCTTCACAGTTCACACTGCCACCCAGCTTTGTGTCATCTGCAAACTTGCTAGTGTTGCTCCTAATTTCCTCTTCCAAATCATTAATATATATGGTAAACAGTTGCAGCCCCAACTCAGAGCCTTGCGGCACTCCACTCGCCACTGCCTGCCATTCTGAAAAGGACCCGTTCACTCCTACTCTTTGCTTCCGGTCTGCCAACCAATTTTCTATCCATGTCAACACCCTATCCCCAATACCATGTGCTCTAATTTTAGTCACCAGTCTGCCGTGCGGGACCTTATCAAAGGCTTTCTGAAAGTCTAAATACACTACATCCACTGGCACCCCTTCATCCATTTTACTTGTCACATCCTCAAAAAATTCCAGAAGATTAGTCAAGCATGATTTCCCTTTCATAAATCCATGTTGACTTGGACTAATCCTTTTACTGCTATCCAAATGCCCCATTATTACCTCTTTAATAATTGACTCCAGCATCTTTCTCACCACCGGTCAGGCTAACTGGTCTGTAATTCCCCGTTTTCTCACTCGCCCCTTTCTTGAAAAGTGGGATAACATTAGCTATCCTCCAATCCACAGGAACTGATCCTGAATCTATTGAACAGGATCAGTTCCTGTTCAATAGATCACCAATGCGTTCACTATTTCTAGAGCCACATCCCTGAGGACCCTGGGATGCAGACCATCAGGCCCAGGGGATTTATCATCCTTCGGTCCCATTAGCCTACCCAATACTATTTCTCGCCTAATGAAAATTTCTTTCAGTTCCTCTACCCCCTTAGATCCTCTGTTCTCCAGTACATCAGGGAGATTGTTTGTGTCTTCCTTAGTGAAGACAGATCCGAAGTACCTATTCAACTCTTCTGCCATTTCCTTGTTGCCCATAATAATTTCACCCGTGTCAGCCTTCAAGGGACCCACATTTGACTTTGCTACTCTTTTTCCCTTAACATATCTAAAGAAGCTTTTACTGTCCTTCTTTATATTCCTGGCCAGCTTCCCTTCATACTTCATCTTTTCAGCTCGTATTTATGAAAGGTAAATCATGTCTGACAAATCTTATAGAATTTTTCGAGGATGTAACTAGTACAGTGGATAAAGGGAGAACCAGTGGATGTGTTATATCTGGACTTTCAGAAGGCATTTGACAAGGTCCCACATAAGAGATTAGTATACAAACTTAAAGCACACGGTATTGGGGGTTCAGTATTGATGTGGATAGAGAACTGGCTGGCAGACAGGAAGCAAAGAGTAGGAGTAAACGGGTCCTTTTCAGAATGGCAGGCAGTGACTAGTGGGGTACCGCAAGGCTCAGTGCTGGGACCCCAGCTATTTACAATATATATTAATGATTTGGACGAGGGAATTGAATGCAACATCTCCAAGTTTGTGGATGACACGAAGCTGGGGGGCAGTGTTAGCTGTGAGGAGGATGCTAGGAGGCTGCAAGGTGACTTGGATAGGCTGGGTGAGTGGGCAAATGCATAGCAGATGCAGTATAATGTGGATAAATGTGAGGTTATCCACTTTGGTGGCAAAAACAGGAAAGTAGACTATTATCTGAATGGTGGCCGATTAGGAAAAGGGGAGATGCAAGGAGACCTGGGTGTCATGGTACACCAGTCATTGAAAGTGGGCATGCAGGTGCAGCAGGCAGTGAAGAAAGCGAATGGTATGTTAGCATTCATAGCAAAAGGATTTGAGTATAGGAGCAGGGAGGTTCTACTGCAGTTGTACAGGGTCTTGGTGAGACCACACCTGGAGTATTGCGTACAGTTTTGGTCTCCTAATCTGAGGAAAGACATTCTTGCCATAGAGGGAGTACAGAGAAGGTTCGCCAGACTGATTCCTGGGATGTCAGGACTTTCATATGAAGAAAGACTGGATAGACTTGGCTTGTACTCGCTAGAACTTAGAAGATTGAGGGGGGGTCTTATAGAAACTTACATAATTCTTAAGGGGTTGGACAGGCTAGATGCAGGAAGATTGTTCCCGATGTTGGGGAAGTCCAGAACAAGGGGTCACAGTTTAAGGATAAGGGGGAAGTAATTTAGGGCCGAGATGAGAAAAAAAATTTCACACAGAGAGTGGTGAATCTGTGGAATTCTCTGCCACAGAAGATAGTTGAGGCCAGTTCATTGGCTATATTTAAGAGGGAGTTAGATGTGGCCCTTGTGGCTAAAGGTATTAGAGAGAAGGCAGGTACAGGATACTGAGTTGGATGATCAGCCATGATCATATTGAATGGCGCTGCAGGCTCGAAGGGCCGAATGGCCTACTCCTGCACCTATTTTCTATGTTTCTATGTATTGCCCTTTTTGTTTCCTTCTGTTGTCCTATGAAAGTTTCCCAATCCTCTGGCTTCCGGCTACTCTTTGCTGTGTCACATCTCTGAAGAACATGGATAGGTGACATTTCGGATCGGGCCGAAATGTCACTTTGTGTCTATCGTTTGGTATAAAAAGCATTTGCACTTCCTTTTTAGTACTGCTTCTTTTTAAGCCCAGTCTTTAGCAGACATGTGTCTCTGACTGCACAAAGCAGAACCTTGGATTAGGAATGAACTCGTAAGAGTTTAGAAGCATAGAAACATAGGAAAATAGGTGCAGGGGTGGACCATTTGGCCCTTCGAGCCAGCACCGCCTTTCAATAAGACGGAATCCTTGTAGTTCTTAGATACATAGATACATAGAAAATAGGTGCACGAGTAGGCCATTCGGCCCTTTGAGCCTGCTCAATCCACATTCAATATGATCATGGCTGATCATCCAACTCAGTATCCCGTTCCTGCCTTCTCTCCATACCCCCTGATCCCCTTAGCCACAAGGGCCACATCTAATTCCCTCTTAAATATAGCCAATGAACTGGCCTCAACTACCCTCTGTGGCAGAGAGTTCCAGAGATTCACCACTCTGTGTGAAAAAGTTTTTCCTCATCTCGGTCTTAAAGGATTTCCCCCTTATCCTTAAGCTGTGACCCCTTGTCCTGGACTTCCCCAACATCGGGAACAATCTTCCTGCATCTAGCCTGTCCAACCCCATAAGAATTTTGTACGTTTCTATAAGATCCCCTCTCAATCCCCTAAATTCTAGCGAGTATAAGCCAAGTCTATCCAGTCTTTCTTCATATGAAAGTCCTGACATCCCAGGAATCAGTCTGGTGAACCTTCTCTGCACTCCCTCTACGGCTATAATGTCCTTCCTCAGATTTGGAGACCAAAACTGTACGCAATACTCCAGGTGTGGTCTCACCAAGACCCTGTACAACTGCAGTAGAACCTCCCTGCTCCTATACTCAAATCCTCTTGCTATGAAAGCCAACATACAATTCGCTTTCTTCACTGCCTGCTGCACCTGCATGCCTACTTTCAATGACTGGTGTACCATGACACCCAGGTCTCGCTGCATCTCCCCATTTCCTAATCGGCCACCATTTAGATAATAGTCTGCCTTCCCGTTTTTGCCACCAAAGTGGATAACCTCACATTTATCCACATTATACTGCATCTGCCAAACATTTGCCCACTCACCCAGCCTATCCAAGTCACCTTGCAGTCTCCTAGCATCCTCCTGACAGCTAACACTGCCCCCCAGCTTAGTGTCATCCGCAAACTTGGAGATGTTGCTTTCAATTCCCTCATCCAGTTCATTAATATAAATTGTAAATAGCTGGGGTCCCAGCACTGAGCCTTGCGGTACCCCACTAGTCACTGCCTGCCATCGTGAAAAGGACCCGTTTACTCCTATTCTTTGCTTCCTGTTTGCCAGCCAGTTCTCTATCCACATCAATACTGAACCCCCAATACCGTGTGATTTAAGTTTGTAACCTAATCTCTTATGTGGTACCTTGTCGAAAGCCTTCTGAAAGTCCAGATACAACACATCCACTGGTTCTCCCCTATCCACTCTACTATTTACATCCTTGAAAAATTCTATAAGGTTCGTCAGACACGATTTACCTTTCGTAAATCCATGCTGACGTTGTCCAATGATTTCACCACTTTCCAAATGTGCTGCTATCCCATCTTTAATAACTGACTCTAGCAGTTTCCCCACTACCGATGTTAGACTAACTGGTCTGTAATTCCCCGTTTTCTCTCTCCCTCCCTTCTTAAAAAGTGGGGTTACGTTTGCTACCCTCCAATCCTCAGGAACTACTCCAGAATCTAAAGAGTTTTGAAAAATTATCACTAATGCATGCACTATTTCTGGAGCTACTTCCTTAAGTACTCTGGGATGCAGCCTATCTGGCCCTGGTGATTTATCGGCCTTTAATCCATTCAATTTACCCAACACCACTTCCCGACTAACCTGGATTTCACTCAGTTCCTCCATCTCCTTTGACCCGCGGCCCCCTGCTGTTTCCGGCAGATTATTTATGTCTTCCTTAGTGAAGACGGAACCAAAGTAGTTATTCAATTGGTCTGCCATATCCTTGTTCCCCATGATCAATTCACCTGTTTCTGACTGCAAGGGACCTACATTTGTTTTAACTAATCTCTTTCTCTTCACGTATCTATAAAAACATTTGCAGTCAGTTTTTATGTTCCCTGCCAGTTTCCTTTCATGATCTATTTTCCCTTTCCTAATTAAGCCCTTTGTCCTCCTCTGATGGTCTCTGAATTTCTCCCAGTCCTCTGGTATGCTGCTTTTTCTGGCTAATTTGTACGCATCATCTTTTGCTTTGATACTATCCCTGATTTCCCTTGTTATCCACGGATGCACTACCTTCCCTGATTTATTCTTTTGCCAAACTGGGATGAACAATTTTTGTAGTTCATCCATGCAGTCTTTAAATGCCTTCCATTGCATATCCACCGTCAACCCTTTTAGAACTAATTGCCAGTCAATCTTGGCCAATTCACGTCTCATACCCTCAAAGTTACCTTTCTTTAAGTTCAGAACCGTTGTTTCTGAATTAACAATGTCACTCTCCATCCTAATGAAGAACTCAACCATATTATGGTCACTCTTGCCCAAGGGGGCACGCACAACAAGACTGCTAACTAACCCTTCCTCATTACTCAATACCCAGTCTAGAATAGCCTGCTCTCTCGTTGGTTCCTCTACATGTTGGTTTAGATAACTATCCCGCATACATTCCAAGAAATCCTCTTCCTCAGCACCCCTGCCAATTTGATTCACCCAATCTATATGTAGATTGAAGTCACCCATTATAACTGTTTTGCCTTTGTTGCACGCATTTCTAATTTCCTGTGTGATGCCATCCCCAACTTCACTACTACTGCTAGGTTGCCTGTACACAACACCCACCAGCGTTTTCTGAACTGAGGGAATGCGATGAGGTGAGAAATGGGATGAGAAGTCAACTATGAACCTTCTCTGTCCATCAGCCATATCATAACTGATCCTGTCAGCCCCGATCCCAATATCCTCGGTGACTAACACTCCCCTAACCTCACCTTGAATTCCATGGCAGCCGCACCCTTTTGTAGAGAGGATTCTAAGCCTCTAAGTGAAGCAGTCTTTTCCATCAGCTTATTTTCACACAGTAGGTCACAAAGTGTTGGAGTTACTCAGTGGGTCAGGCAGCATATCAGGAGAACTTGGATGTTTTGGTCGGGACCCTTCAGTCTGAAGGCTTGAATCATCACATATCCATGTTCTCAAGAGATGCTGTCTGGCCCACTGAGTTACTCCAGCACTCTGTGCCCTTTTATGTAAACCAGCATCTGCAGTTCCTTGTTTCTTCACACAGAGGGTGGTGGGTATATGGATCGAGCTGCTGGAGGAGATAGTTGAGACGTAGTTGTAGAATAAGGGGGGGCTCTTTTAAAACTGAGATGAGGAAGAACTTCTTCACCCAGAGGGTGGTTAATTTATGGAATTCACTGCCCCAGGGAGCAGTGGAAGCAGAAACATTAAATATATTTAAGTCTAAAATAGATGTTTTTTTAGCTGCCAAGGGGATAAGGGGCTACGGGGAGAGGGCAGGGATATGGACCTAGGTAGGGTTAGTATAGTAAGACCTGAGTGATCTCCTGGACAAGTGTCGATCGCCTGGATTGGGGTCGGAGAGGAATTTCCCGGATTTTTTTCCCGAATTGGACCTGGGTTTTTATCCGTTTTTTTGCCTCCCCCAGGAGATCACTCGGTTCTTGGGGTGGAGAGGGGTGATAGCGCTATAAAGGGGAGGGTAGTGTCTTGTGTTCTGTGTCTTGTGTCTACTGTTTGTGGGTGGGGGTGTTTGTTTGTTTGGTGTTCAGCCATGAGCGAATGGCGGTGCGGGCTCGATGGACCTGGTGGTCTGCTCTCGCACCTACTTTCTATGATTCTATGATTCTATGACTATAACAGCATTTAAAAAGCATTTGAACAGGTACATACAGGAAAGGCTTAGAGGGAAATGGGCCAAATGTGGGCAAATGATGGGTTATCTAGGTCGGCATGGACAGGTTGGGCTGAAGGGCCTGTTTCCATGCTGTATGACTCTAACAACCAGTGCTTGTATAGCTGCAGCAAAGACGTTCTTTGTTTCGGTTCGTTTCTGGTGTAGTTGACAAATAAACCCTCTTGATCTTGGATGTCGATCCCTTATGCTGTGATGGATTTAAATTCGATTCAGTTTATTTGAATAATTGCACTCACCGTTCGATCGTGTGGAGGACAGGTTGAACAGGCTGTTCTGCACACTGCTGCTCTAAGACAATTAAACTGATTGCTTTTTCTATTTGTCTTTTATTGTACCACAAGATGGGATTAATTAATGACCTCAAAATGCAGGTGCTCCTCAGTAGCAGAATGCGATGATTAAATGCATTTAATCTGAGGGAGAGTAGAATGAGTTCACGACCAATATTTTAACTGGAAATCAAAAAAACTGCAGATGCTGGAAATCAGAATATGCCGGAATAGCTGAGGTTCAGCAGCATTTCTGAAGAGACAAACTTAACGTTTCCGGTCACAGACTCCAGATCAGACTTGGAAAAGAGTGAAGACAAGTTAGTTTTAAGTTTTGATTTAGTTTAGTTTTGTTTAGAGATACAGCATGGAAACAGGGCTTTCGGCCCGCAGAGTCCGCACTGACCAGCGATCCCCACACATTAACACTATCCTAACACACTAGGGACAATTTACATTTGTACCTAGCCAATTAACCTACAAACCTGTACGTCTTTGGGAGTGTGGGAAGAAACCGAAGATCTTGGAGAAAACCCACGCGTTCACGGGGAGAATGAACAAACTCCATACAGACAGCACCCGTAGTCGCTCTAAGCGTTGTAAGGCAGCAACTCACTGTGCAGACAGGTTGGCATCTGGAACACGTTGCCTGAAGGGCCAATGAAGGCAGACATTCTCACAACATTTCAGAACCACCTGAATCACAACAGCACCAAAGGCTACGGACCTCAAAAGGGTAAAAAGAGTTAGTATAGAAGGGCAGCACAGACTGTTGGCCCAAAGGGGCCTGTTTCTGCACTGTACTACTCTGACTTCCCTGTATCTCTAACTTATCAGCTGGATGTCTTAATCAGCAGCTCCTTAGCAAAGCCACCAATGACTCGTCCTGTCACTCGATCAGAAGAACTGCAAGTCAATTGTTGCTGCACCTGGAAAAAGATGAGGGGGATCTCATTGAAAGAGGCCGAATAATGAAAGGCCTGGAAAGAGTGGATATGGAGAGGTGTTTCCACTAATGGGAGAGTCTAGGATCAGAGGGCACAGCCTCAGAATAAAAGGACAGCTTTAAAATGGAGAAGAAGAGGAATTTCTTGAGCCAGCGGGTGTTGATTCTGTGGCATTAATCACCACAGAAGGCTGTGGAGGCTAAGTCATTGGGTATTTTTAAAACGGAGATTAATAGGTTCTTGATTAGTATTGGTGTCAAAGGTTATGCTGATTGGGTTGGCATCTGGAACCCTTCTGAGTGCCCCCCCCCCTCCCCCCATGAACTGTCTCCCTCGGATGGTCACGTCGCACATCGACCCGGCACAGACATATTTGCACTTTAGACTGTTTAACTGTTCTTTTTTTATAAACCATGTTTCTCGGGGTATCTAAATTTTATTAGTTGTTTAAGTTATGACATCGGATGGAAGCTGCATACCAAATCTCGTTGCACCTATGTGCAATGACAATAAAAGATATTATTATTATTATTATTATTGAGAGGGAAAAATAGATCAGCCATGATGAATGGCTGAGCAGATTGACAGGCCGAATGGCCTAATTCTGCTCATATGTCCTGTGTGTTATGAAAATCTGTCTGAGTCCCTGGATGATGGAAAGGGCAGGGTAGGGGTTGCAGGTTTAGTATTTTAAGGTTGTGAGCAATAATGGTTAATTTTACTTCGGAGTCACGTGAGTGACTACGTGAAGAGCCCGCCAGGGCGCATGCGTGACATATCGCATTGAGAGCGACAGGCGGGGAGGAGCGTTCCCCGCAGCAGTAAGCTTAAAACCAGAGACCTACAGGTAAGTTACTTACTCTGAGGTCGTTTTTTGGGTGTCTTTCTGTTTACAGGAAGACCAACGATGGACAGGACCCGTACCAAGTCCAAACGGGCCGCTAAGAAACTGGCTGAGGAGGACCGCGAGAGTACCGGGAGCCAGCAGCGGCCGACTGCAGCATCGCAATCTTTGCGATCAGCGGTCTCTGTCCCGGCACCTGTGCAGCCTGGGTCGCCACAGGCTGACAGGGACGGCAAAAGGAGGGACACGCTCATGGACTCCGATGTATCGGGCCATGAGCAAACGCCGCCAGCAGACAGCGACAGTAGTCGCATTTCACGTCTGGAGCGGCTAGTGGAGCAATTGCTTCACCGTGGCAAACTCCAGGAGAAGGAATCATGTCACTACGGGCCTCCTAAGCCTACTTCATGGCAGTACCTTTTTCTGGGCTGCACAATGTATCTCCCTCGACAGAGGGGAGCATTGGGAGTCATTTCTGGGGTGACTCTGAACAAGGGTTGGCTGAAGATACTTCAAGTGTGCTGGGGGTGCCAGAAGAGAAGATGCTGGGTATGGTGAAAAAGTTTGCTGTGCCTCCACAGTCAGGGCAGCCGCTGAAACAAGAACTAGCAACCAGCATTGACTACCTTTCAACCCATCAATTGCAGGAACAGGCACTTAATGAAACCACTGCAAAATACCTGGCACCAGGGAACTGTATTTCACTGAATGTCCCAGCAGTGAATCCCTCCATCTGGGGACATATTGGTGCAGGTATAAGGGCACAGGAGGTACAAATGCAGAAAATCCTCAAACTTTTAACAACGGGGATTACAGCATTTGCCTGGTCGGTGGATGACACGGAAATGACAGAGGCGCAGCAAGATACGCTGGCGATGCTCTGCAATACATAGTTCGAGATCAACTGTTTCCGAAAGAACTCCATCCGCCCAGCCTTGAACCCCAAATTTGCGGCTCTGTGTAAGACCAACACCACACCGCGCCAATTTTGTTATTCGGGGGCAACCTGTCCAAACAGGTTAAAGAGCTGGATGAAGAGGCGAATGCCGCCGGGCTCATCAAGGCATCGGGCAAAATACCTCGGCGACAGCACCCCTATGCATCCACCAGTAGACCGCGGCCCAGAGCGACCTTCGTGGAAAATGCGCCAACCCCGAATTCCAGCATTTCAATCGGCCAAGAAACAGAAGAAGAAGAGATGAACACCCCACTGGTAACCATGGAGGTAGGTGGGTCTGGTTCCTCCCAGGACATAGGTGCAATGGATACACTTGTTGGGGGTAGGTTACACTGGTTTTGTGAGGCATGGAGCTCAATAACCTCTGATTCTTATCTACTGCATAGTGTTCAAGGATATGAAATTGAATTCGAAAACAAACACCTTCCGGTTCAGCATGCACCCATCAGATCATTTATTCTATCACAACAAGAGAAGTTGGATGGTCATGCTGAAATTAAGAGGCTTTATACTAAGGGTGTAATTGAGAGATCTCAACATGAGTCTCGAGAATTTGTGTCAAAACATTTTTCACAAAAAAGTAAAAAGATGGTGGATGTCGCATCATTATCGATTTGAGACAATTGAACACATTTGTGCAGTATACTCACTTCAAAATGGAAACCTTTGTCACGGCCAAACAATTGATTTCCGAAGGCTACTTCATGGCATGCATCGATTTAGAAGATGCATACTATTCGGTGCCTATACACAAGGATCACCGCCGATATCTGGAGTTTAACTGGATGGGGCAGCTTTGGCAATACAAAGCACTACCTAATGGATTGACCTCAGCCCCCAGACTTCACCAAATTACTGAAACCAGCTCTGGCGTTTCTTCGGAAACAAAAACATATTGTCATGGCGTATTTAGATGACATACTAATCGTGGGTAAAACCTACGAATTAGCCAAATTAGCTGTTACAGCTACCATAGGTCTATTTGAGAAACTGGGGTTTATCATACATCCAGATAAATCAAAGTTAACACCATCCACGACTATTAGGGATTCACCATTAATTCAGTTCACATGACTGTGACTTTACCCAGGGGAAAGGCAACTGAATTAATGGAAGTTTGCAGCAACCTTGCTGTCATCAGTCAACCATCTATCAGACAAGTAGCAAGGGTAATTGGCAAAATCGTAGCTGCTTTTCCAGCGACACACTTTGGACCTTTGCACTATCAAAATTTACAGAGAGCAAAGGTGCAAGCACTTAAACATCATGCTGGTCATTTCGATAGACCAATGGAATTACCAACAAAAGCTATTTTGGAACTCCGATGGTGGACGCATAACATTCGGCGTTCCTACAGCTCCATTATTATTAACAACCCGTCAGTTGTATTACAGACTGATGCCAGCGCTCAAGGTTGGGGTGCCACCAACACCATCTCCAGTTGTGGGGGCAGATGGAATGCGCATGAATCATTTTTGCTTTATACACTTGGTATAAATTATTTGGAAATGTTGGGAGCATTCTATGGTTTGAAGGCGTACTGTTCAAAAATGCATCATTTGCATGTTCGCCTGCAAATAGATAATACCTCTGCGGTAGCTTATATTAATCACATGGGTGGAATCAGATCGATATCATGTGATGATCTGGCCAATTCAATCTGGCAATGGTGTATCAAGAGAAACATTTGGATATCTGCTATTTACCTACCAGGTAAACTTAATTCAGTGGCAGACAGCAGGTCATGAAAATTTAATGACAACACTGAATGGATGTTGGACCCCAAAGTGTTTGCAGACATCATAGCAAGATATGGAACACCAGATATCGATCTATTTGCATCTAGGCTTAACCACCAGTTGCCGACATATGTTGCGTGGGAACCAGACCCTGGGGCAGCAGCGATGGATGCATTTTCGCTGCACTGGGGAAATTTGTTTTTCTATGCATTTCCCCCCTTCTGCCTCATCAGTCGGGTCTTACGCAAAATACAACAAGACTCTGCGTCAGGTATTTTGGTAGTACCCGACTGGCCTACCCAGCCATGGTTCCCTGTGGTTCTCGACATGGTTTCAGAACCATGTATGGCCGTCACTAAAAAAACAGACTTGATGGTCCATCCTGTAACTGGCGAAAGTCATCCATGCCATGACAGGACTAATCTGTTAATTTGCAGAATTTGAACAGGCCACTTCTGGATCTTGGACTGACGGACCGAACCATCAACATGATCACGGCGGCACAAAGAGAGTCTTTTTTTTTTTTTTTTTAATTTTTATTTATTAGAAGTACATTACATTACAACCACATACATTAATACTCGTCATTTATATCATCTTACAATTAATGTACTCCCTTTATTTATTTTTTTACACTAAAAAGATTGAAAGAGAGAAGAAAGTGAAGGAAAAAGTGAAAGTGTAGAAAAGTGTAGAAAATGTAAAAACAAAAAAGGACGAAGACCCTATAAGAGCGAAATTAAAAACAAAAGAAAAAGAGTTAAGAAATAGGCCCTAGGAAAAAAAAGAGAAAAAGAGAGAGGAAAAAAAAAAGAAAAACAAATATTTTTTTGAGCATTACGTAAATAGGACATACCAACTCTTCAACTATCATCCCCCCCTTACCTGACCTCAATTTTTTATTTTTTTTAAAGTACTTTTGCACCCTATGTTTGTAATAATTCTATAAATGCAGACCACGTCAGGTGGAAGTGATCTGGTTTACCTGCTAGGAGGAGTCTTATCTCTTCTAGGTGTAGTGTTTCAAACATATTTGAAATCCACATATTTATAGTTGGTATTGGAGCCTTCTTCCAAAATTTTAGAATTAGCTTTTTTCCAGTTATTAACCCATAGTCCATTAATTTCTTTTGAAACACATTTAGTTCTGGATCATCTTCCGTTATTCCGAAGATAATCCATTCTGCTTTGGGTATCAGTCTTGTTTTAAATAACTTTGTAAAGATTTCAAAAATTTCATTCCAAAATTTTTGAATTTTTGTACAGAAGACGAATGAGTGCGCTATAGTAGCTTCTTGGGATTGACATTTATCACAAATAGATGATACGTTTGGGAAAATTTTATGAATTTTAGTTATCGAATAATATAATCTATGTAAAATTTTAAATTGTATTAAAGTGTGTCTTACATTAATCGAGCATTTATGCACGTTTAATAAGTATTCATTCCAACTTTCCTTTGAAATTTTAATAGCTAACTCTTGTTCCCAGTCTCTTCTGATACCCTCCGTAGGTGGTATTTGTACATTTAAAATAATATTATACAAATATGATATTAAGTTTGCTGATTCCGCTTTTATCTGCATTGCCTCGTCCAATACATCTACTGGGTTATTATAATGATCTTTTGTATATTTTTTCAAATAGTCGCATATTTGAAAATATTTAAAATATTGATTATTTCCGAGTTTATATTTTATTTGTAATTGTTGAAATGAAAGTAATTTTCCAGTTTCATACAAGTCACCAAGCGTTTTAATTCCTAGTCTATCCCATTGTGTATAAGCTTTATCTATAATAGAAGGACTAAACGAAGGGTTATTGACTATAGGTAATAAAAGTGATAAATTTCTTAATTTTAAATTTTGTTTTATTTGTTTCCAAATACGGATTGTACTATGAATAATTGGGTTCTTATTATAATTTATGTTATTCAGTTTCATTGGAGAGAGGAGGATCGCTCCAATGTTTCTAGAGGAGCAATCCTCTTTCTCCATTACAATCCAGTCTACTTGCTGGGCAGAGTTATCCATCAGTTGAATCATGTTTTTAATATTTACTGACCAATAATAATACATAAAATTAGGTAGTGCTAAACCCCCCAATACTTTAGGTTTATTCAGATGAGTTTTTTGTATTCTATGTGATTTATAGTCCCATATAAAATTAGTGATATCTGAGTCGAGTTTTTTTAAAAACTTCTTAGGTAAGTATATAGGAATTGATTGAAATAGGTATAAAATTTGTGGTAAAAAGATCATTTTTATTGCGTTTATTCGGCCTATTAAAGACATCGGGAGCGTTTTCCAGAATTTAATTAGTGTATTTAATTTATTAAGTAGGGGGTCAAAATTTGCCCCGAACATACCTTGATATGTTCTGGTAATTTCGACTCCCAAATATTTAAATTTTTCTGTAGCTATTTTAAAAGGGAATTTTAAAAGATGTGTTGAATCTTTCGGTTTTATTGACATAATTTCGCTTTTATTCCAATTTATTCTATATCCAGAAAAAGATCCAAAGTCTTCAATTAAATTTAATATATTTGGTATAGTGATTTGAGGTTTTGTTATATACAGTAATATATCATCCGCGTATAAAGATATTTTATTATATGAGTCTTTAGTATTATATCCATGAATATCAGGGTGTATTCTAATTTTTTCTGCTAGCGGTTCAATAATGAGAGCAAACAGCTGTGGTGATAATGAGCATCCTTGTCTATTTCCCCTTGATGGTTGAAATTTCGAGGATAATATGTTATTAGTTAGTATTCTAGCTGTAGGTTTGTTATATAGTAACTTAATCCATAAAATAAAATTCTCTCCCAGTTGAAATTTTTGTAATACTTTATCCATATAATTCCATTCTACTTGATCAAATGCTTTTTCAGCATCCAGCGAAATAATTGATAATTCTTGATCTTCAGATTTGTGTGAGTGCATTATGTTGAGTAGACGTCTCATATTATTAGAAGAGTATCTCTTAGGGATAAACCCTGTCTGATCTGGGTTTATTAATTTACTAATGTATTTACTTAATCTTCTAGCTAATGTTTTCGCTAATATTTTTTGATCTGTGTTTAACAATGCTATAGCTCTATATGAACCAGGTTCTTCTAAATCTTTATTTTTCTTAGGTATTAATGTAATCGTTGATTCCGCTAATGTATCGGGTAGTATTCGTTTTTTAAAAGCGTATTGGTACATTTTTTGTAATCTTGGTATTAGTTTATCATAAAAGCTTTTATAAAATTCATTAGTAAATCCATCAGGGCCTGGTGTTTTTCCATTCTTTAATGAGTTTATTGTATCTTCTAATTCCTTAATTGAGATTTGTGCACCCAGTTCCTCTTGTTCCTTCAGCTCTAACTTTGGAAGATTACAGGTATCCAAGAACTTTGTGATATTATCGGAATCAATTATCGTTTTAGATGTATACAAATTCTCGTAAAATTGCGCAAATCTTTTATTAATATCCTTCGGTGTTGTTAATAATTCCCCTTTATCTGATTTGATCTTTGGTATAGTATGTTCCTTTTCTCGTTTTTTTAGCTGGCGAGCCAAAAGTTTATGCGGTTTATCCCCAAATTTTAAATTGCTCTTGTTTTGTAATTTGAAAAAGTCTTATAAGTTTGGCAGATAATAATTTATTTAATTTAAATTTTAAAATTATTATTTTATTATGTTTATCTATTGATGGATCTTTAGCATTATCTATATCCATTTGTCTAATAAGTTCTTCTAACTGTCTTTGTTCATTCTTATTCTTTTTATTTTGAAAAGCTTGATATGAAATTATAATACCCCTAATGTATGCTTTAAAAGATTCCCAAAATAAAGTAGGCGATATATCTGAAGTATCATTTGTTTGAAAAAAGACCTCCATTTGTTCTTTTAAATATATACTCGCTTGTGGATCTTTTAAAATTTGAGAATTAAATCTCCAGAACGATTTATTCTTAGACAATCCTTCCAGTTTTAAAAAGAAAGTTAGTGGGGAATGGTCTGAAATTGAATTTGTATGGTATATTGCATTAGATGTTTGGGGGATTAATTTTGTATCCAGCAGAAAGTAGTCTATACGTGAGTATGTCTTATGTACCATTGAGTAAAACGAATATTCCCTGCCAGTTGGATTAACAATTCTCCAAACATCTGCTATATTAGTGTTATTTATATAGGTATTGAGGAGTTCCCCAGTTTTCGATTTCATATTCCCTCTCTGTTTTTGACTTGATTTATCTAAGTACGGGTCTAAAACACAGTTAAAGTCTCCTCCTATTATAACATTTTGATAGTTTGACTCTGCAATTATGTTGAAAATTTTATTGAAAAAGTGGGGGTTGTCAAAGTTAGGGGCATATATATTTACCAAAGTAAGCGGAGTGTCATGGATTTCTCCATTAACTATTAGGTATCTCCCTTCTATATCTGTTATAATATTCTTTGCTTTAAATGGTATACCTTTTCTTATGATGATTGACGTGCCTCTAGATTTTGAAGTAAATGAAGAATGGTATGTTTGACCTATCCATTTCGCCCTCAGTCTAACTTGGTCCTGAGGTTTTAGGTGTGTTTCTTGTAGGAAGGTAATGTCAGAGTTGTACAGTTTCAGCTGAGCTAGTATCTTACCCCTTTTAATAGGTTCGTTAATACCTCTTATATTCCAACTACAAAATGAGATTCCTCCTAGGTTCTTTTGTGTGGTGTCATGTATTTTGAATAATTATAGTACCTTTGAATCTTGTGGTGCGTCCATATCCCAGGTCTTTAGGTATTGGGGGAGTTTTTGAATTATTAAATTTTGCTGGTATGTCCATTTTACGCTTATCACTAAACACAAAACACAAACAAGTGGTTTTATGTGGTAAAAAAAAAACTAAAAAAGTGAGGCTACAGTGTCTAATATAGTCGGCACTGTAGCGAGTGTCCCACCTGTAGGTGGGAAAAAACCTTGTTTTGACTTCCATTGCGTTGTTACACAAATAGCTCCGCTCTCTTAGTTAATCATAACATATTAAAATATTAAAACGAGGCCTCACATTCAGATATATAATACAATTTTACCCTGATATTTCCTTATAACATATATATATATCGGAGTTTAATTATTAAACCAATATTTTTGACTTCAATAAGAATCAACTGTTGGTTGAAGGGGTTAACGAGACGTGCCCCTGGACATAAGCCAGGTGCTCGTTTCTCATCCCCTCCTCCCACTTATAGATAAGGTTACAATTTATTAAAAATTCATATTAGTATGTTAGTTCATTATTTTTTCTTTTTGTTTTTGTTAGTATTCTAAGCTAACCTACATAACTTGTTAAGTTGTTAATAGGATAAGTTCTTACAATTGGTTATAATATTTTAATCAATAAGCAATTATTTTCTGGTTTATATTCCAACTGTTCAGTTGTTTACACGTTTTGAACAGAAAATGTCCTTGATTCAACATTCCAAAGATAACAGTGTAACTATCACCAGACAAAGCATTGCTTAGAATGGTACAGATCTGCCAAAACTCCCTTTCATTTCTGTTTTTCAACGATAGTTTGGGCATATTTGAATGCGTCTTCAGGCTTAACAAATGACTTTTCAAGACCATTAAAGGAAATACGCATTTTCGCGGGGTAAAAAAACCCAAATCTGATCCCTTCTCTCCCTCTTAAAAGATCTTTAACCTTATCAAATTTGTTTCTTTTTTGCACAATTTCATACGAATTATTCAAGCAATTTTTTTATAAACCATCATCTGCAGTTCCTTGTATTGATGTCTTAATTATCTCCATTCTTGATGGCTGTGATGTCTGCCAAACCCTAAACTAAATTTCAAACCATTTCTTTGATCAAGCTTTTGGCAGTCTTCTGTATTTATTTCATTGGCATGACATTAGGATTTTTTTTCCGTTGCTCCTGGGAGCTACTTTGAAAGGTTTTATTTCATGTTAAATTCACCATATGTTACAAGGATCTACAGGAGCTATTCTACTTTACCCTTTCCCATTACAAATTGTCTTGTCTTGATAGCAAAGTGAAAGAAGAGCTGGAGAATGAAGGGAAAAACCAGAGTGCAGAAGAGGAGAAGGATGACAAGGAGTCAACTGCAGAAATCAGGAACCCAGAGGAATACAAGGAGATTTTTCAGCCACAAAATGCCATTGGTCTGTAAATTATTTTCTAGTATTTCTACATTTGTTGATCATTTTTAAAATACAACAGATTTCATGGAGTTAGTTAAAAATTTTGATGAATAACAATTTCAAGTTTTGAGTATATTTAGAATGTTTTCTTCAACATGGGACGTTTCAGCAACTCTTTCCAAAATTTGATGGGTTAATCAGTTTTCATTATAATGCAGGCAAAAGCAAATTATATTTGATAAGTAAATATTTTTTATTAATTTCCATCTGTGTCTTTGGAATTGGAATGCTGGAATTGCATGTGTTAGTCTCTTGAAAATGTATCTCTGTTGAAAATAGCAAGAACACTATATAACTGAAGTGTACTGCAGTTGAAATTGATGATAAAGACCACAATTGATATTAAAACTAGCTTAAACTTATCAAGAATTCTGAATTGTGCTTGCATTTCTAAATTCGTGCATCCTGCTGGCATCTATCAATGTGAAGATTGCAGTTATGGGATGCAGTTGAACCTCAAAATGACAATAACAACAATTTTGTAGCACAGTTACATTAAAACATTTAAAAACCTTTATATATTATTAAATCATTTTAATAGAATATAAGCAGTACATAATCTTATTTTTTTAATGTTTTTATTTATTAGAAGTACATTACATTACAACCAATTACATTAGTACTCATCACGTATATCTTATTACAATTAATGTACTCCGTCATTTTTTACACTGATAAAAAGGAAAGGTTGAGATTAAGAAAAAAGAGAAAGTGAAGGTGTAAAAACATGACAACAAGAAAGAAGAGACCCTGTAGAAAATAAATTAAAAATAAAGGATTAAGAGATAGACCCTAAAGCAGAAAAAAAAGAGAAAGAGGAAAAAAGAGAAAAACAAATACTTTATTATAAGCATCACGCAAATGGGATATACCAACTCTCCAGCTTTCATCTCCCTTTACCTGACCTAAGTTTTTTTTTTTTAAGTACTTTTGCACCCTATACTTGTAATAATTCTATAAATGCAGACCACGTCGGGTGGAAGTGATCTGGTTTACCTGCCAGGAGGAGTCTTATCTCTTCTAGGTGTAATGTTTCAAACATATTTGAAATCCACATGTTTATAGTTGGTATTGGAGTGTTTTTCCAGAATTTTAGGATTAACTTTTTTCCAGTTATTAACCCGTAATCTATTAATTTCTTTTGAAGCACATTTAGTTCAGGACTATCATCCGTTGTTCCGAAGATAATCCATTCTGCTTTTGGTATCAGTTCTATTTTAAATAATTTTGTAAAGATTTCAAAAATTTCAATCCAAAATTTTTGAATTTTTGTACAAAAAACAAATGAGTGCGCTATAGTAGCTTCTTGAGATTGACATTTATCACAAATGGATGATACATTTGGGAAAATTTTATTAATTTTAGTTTTTGAATAATATAATCTACGTAAAATTTTAAATTGTATTAAAGTGTGTCTTACATTAATCGAACATTTATGCACATATAATAAATGTTCATTCCACCTTTCCTTTGAGATTTTAATAGCTAATTCTTGTTCCCAGTCTCTTCTAATACCGTCCGTAGATGGTATTTCTACATTTAAGATAATATTATACAAATATGATATTAAGTTTTCTGATTCAGCTTTTATCTGCATTGCTTCATCCAATACATCTGCTGGGATATTATAATGATCTTTTGTATATTTTTTCAAGTAGTCACATATTTGAAAATATTTAAAATATTGATTATTTCCCAGTTTATATTTTATTTGTAATTGTTGGAATGATAGTAATTTTCCAGTTTCATACACGTCACCGAACGTTTTAATTCCTAGTCTATCCCATTGTATAAAAGATTTGTCTGTAATAGAGGGATCAAACAAAGGGTTATTAACTATTGGAGATAAAAGCGATAGATTTCTTAATTTTAAATTTTGTTTTATTTGTTTCCAAGTTCTGATTGTACTATGTATAATTGGATTTTTGTTATAATTTATGTTATTCAGTTTCATTGGTGAGAGGAGGATCGCTCCAATGTTACCAGAGGAGCAGTCCTCTCTCTCCATTACAATCCAGTCCACTTGCTGGGCAGAGTTGTCCATCAGTTGGATCATATTTTTAATATTTACTGACCAATAATAATACATGAAGTTAGGGAGTGCTAAGCCCCCTAATACTTTAGCTTTGTTCAAGTGTGTTCTTTGTATTCTATGGGATTTATAGTCCCATATAAAATTAGTAATGTCTGAGTCCAGTTTTTTTTTAAACTTCTTTGGTAGGTATATAGGAATCGATTGATATAGGTATAAAATTTGTGGTAAGAAGATCATTTTTATTGCATTTATTCGGCCTATTAAAGACATCGGAAGCGTTTTCCAAAATTTAATTAATGTATTTAATTTATTAAGTAGAGGATCATAATTTGCTTTGAACATGCCTTGATATGTTCTGGTGATTTCAACACCCAAGTATTTAAATTTTTCTGTAGCTATTTTAAAAGGGAATTTTAAAAGATGTGTTGAGTCTTTCGGTTTTATTGACATAATTTCACTTTTATTCCAATTTATTCTGTATCCAGAAAAGAATCCAAAGTCCTCAATTAGATTTAATATGTTTGGTATAGTAATTTAGGTTTTGTAATGTACAATTATATATCATCCGCGTATAAAGATATTTTATTATTTGAGTCTGTAGTATTATACCCATGGATATCTGGATGTGTTCTAATTTTTTCTGCTAAAGGTTCAATTATGAGAGCAAACAACTGTGGTGATAATGAGCATCCTTGTCTATTTCCCCTTGATAGTTGAAATTTTGAGGATAATATGTTATTAGTTAGTATTCTAGCTGTAGGTTTATTATATAATAATTTAATCCATAAAATAAAATTCTCTCCCAGTTGGAATTTTTGTAATACTTTATCCATATAATTCCATTCTACTTGGTCAAATGCTTTTTCAGCGTCCAGCGAAATAATTGATAATTCTTGTTCTTCAATTTTGTGTGAGTGCATTATATTGAGTAGACGTCTCATATTATTAGATGAATATCTCTTAGGGATAAACCCCGTCTGATCTGGGTTTATTAATTTACTAATATATTTACTTAATCTTCCAGCTAATGTTTTCGCTAATATATTTTTATCTGTATTTAACAATGCTATAGCTCTATATGAACCTGGTTCTTCTATATCTTTGTCTTTTTTAAGTATTAGTGTGATCGTTGATTGAGCTAATGTATCAGGTAATATTTGTTTTTTTAAAGCATATTGATACATTTTTTGTAACCGTGGTATAATTTTGTCATAAAAGCTTTTATAAAAGTACATAATCTTATTAAGTTGGAAAAAGTATTTGGAAGAATATTGTGAAATGTTGTTGCCTAATTGGTGCTTTTCTGACAGCTCGAACTCCACCTCGGCGGACTGATCCCTTCCCTGCTCCACCAGAAGATGGTAAGCCCCTTTTAGAGTATCTTTACATGAGTATCTTCTCTATCCTTTTTTAAACATAACAATAAGTGTGCCAATGTCTTTAAATGTGTTAAACATGTTTGCACACTAGGTGGCAGTTTAGTACAAAATTTATATTAACTGCACTGATTTGTTTCCATTCGGGTTGCCCTTGCCTTTTGTTCTTTTGTCATTGATATTTAACCATTTGAAGCTGATGCTGAATTTTTTTTTAAAGCACCATTTTCTCCCACCCTCCTAATGAAAAGACTCAAATTCCTCTTTTTTTTATTTATTTTAAACTGTACTTTTCAAAAATTTTATGCCAAGAAGATACTAAATAGCCAAAAATCTACAAAATTCTTTTTTGTGATTACATGTGGTCGGAGGGGGGAGTGGACGCTGGCGTTAAATTGCCGCTGCTCTTTCCTCAAGTTGTGCTTCTGATTTTCTTTTTTTTGTGTTTTTGGAAGGAATTCTGTCCCTGATTTATGTATTGGTCTTTATAACCTATTTTTTTTAAAATTCTGATTATATGTTTTCTATAAATCTCTGTATGGTGTCCTTGAGACCTCGGTATAAGGCGCCCGTAAATAAAATCCATTATTATTATTATGTGTGCAGATTCATAGAATTGTTTCATATTTGGTCAGTGATTTTATGCCAGTATTCTTCAGTACTCGTCTTTGTATGTGTTTTGTTAATGCTGAGTGATTGAATTTTATGCAGATACCATTTCTGTGAAAGAATCTGAAAAAGTGACTCCTCCAACAGAGGTGCACTCTCCTGCCATAAAAAAATTACAGGTCAGTAATGCAGTTTGAAAGACTTTTATCTTAAATCATTAAACCACTTCTACTAAGCTACACATGGAACAATTCCAGAATCTGGTACATGTACAAAATATCTAAATTCAGCAATGAAATCTTTTTTATTTCAAGACAAATCAATACTGGATTTTGGGATCTGCTATTGTTTGGGCTAGCACCGCAGTCTGTGACACATTTATCCACTGAATTGGTGAGGGTACATGGAATTGCAATCGTCTTTTGTTCTGCCCAATATGTTAGTAAAATCAGCTCACGATCGAATGATTCCCTTTCTCTTTTAAAATCCTAGCACTTTCCAGTTATCTCGTTTGTCTGGTTGCTGCTGCATACCATGAAACAATAACATGATTTCCATTGACTTGGTCAGTTGAACTGTAATTTTATGATCTTGAGGGTCTGAGGTCTATTTGTAATTCTATCTGCTTGGGTTCATCCCAAGCTGTGCCAGAGAACTTTGCATCAAAAACATTTCTGCCATAAGAAAATTAGGTGTATGCCATACAGATTCTTCAGCATACTTTATCTTTGAGTAAGATCATGGCTGATCCTCGAGTTCAAATCCACTTTCCTGCCAGACCCTTGTATGCCTTTTTGATCTAGAGTCCAAAACTTTATTTATCTCGGCTATAAATATACTGATCAACTGAGGGGCCACAGAGAAGTCCTAAGGGTCACTGACCTCTGGCAAAAAACATTCTCTCTATCTGTTAAGACTTTATCCACTAATTACATAATTGAGTAGATATTTGCCTAAGACTGGTGTTTTTGGATCCTGGGGGAAATTGGAAGGTATTGGGTTAAGTGGGTAGCCACTTAATGGCAGATTGTCATCTTCAGGTGCCATCTGCCCTGCTCCTGGTCTTTTTCTTGTGTTCTTTGTGTATTTCATTTACTGTGATGAGGGTTGTAATTTTCAGGGCAACCGATTTGATAGCAGTGTGTAGGAAGGAACTGCAGATGCTGGTTTAATGCTGGAGTAACTCGGCGGGACAGGCCGCATCTCTGGAGAGAAGGAATGGGCGACATTTCGGGTCGACCCGAAAAGTCACCCATTCCTTCTCTCCAGAGATGCTGCCAGTCCCGCTGAGTTACTGGTTTAAACCAAAGTTAGTCACACAGTGCTGGAGTAACTCAGCGGGACTGGCAGCATCTCTGGAGAAGGAATGGGTGACTTTTCTGGTTGACCCGAAATGTCGCCCATTCCTTCTCTCCAGAGATGCGGCCTGTCGCGCTGAGTTATTCCAGCATTTTGTGTTTATCCTTTTGATAGCAGCCTTTGTTCAGGATGTAGTGACTGTACTTTGAATAGACTAGCCCATGATGCTGTATTGCTACAGCTTTAAGTACGTTGTGGCAATCAAGGAGTTAATGTTGTGTATTCCGAAAGTTGAGGCACTATTGTAGAAAGTTGTCAGTAACATTAGATGAGCAAGTGGTTTTAGGGATTTCTCAAAAGTGAGTTTTCCCAATTTCTGACATATTCTTGCTTCATTCATTGGGAGGGTCCATTATCACAAGACTTTATTGTGAAATACAATGTGGAGGTTTTTTATTGGGGGGGGGGGAAAAGTAATAAATCTCCTTAGAGCCAGCCCTTCACTGTGCTGTCCAATACTTTCTGAACAGAGGGGATTTTGCTATTTTAATTGCTCAATTCACTAAGTATTCATGAAAGGAAGAACAAATTATTTGAATTGAGGGGTAATCTTGGGTTGTTTGGATTAGCCTTAAGGGGCTGTCCCACTGCGGCGACCTAATCTGCGAGTTTAGAAGAGTGTCTTTGACCTTCAAACTCGCAGCATGGTCGACACGTGGTCCTAGGAGGTCCTATGAGGTAGCTGGAATTTTCCTTCATGCTCGAGGGAAGTTCCTGAATACTCGTGGCCTCAGCTAGGTTGTGGAGTATAATAAAGTTTAGCAGGCATTTAACCTACCGGTCGGTTTTCCCTGGTCCTGAAAACTCCAATGAGCCAATCAAAATGCCCGGTCAGCGAAGGAGATTGCCTACGGCTGCCCTCGACTGCCTGTAACTAAATAGCGACCCCACTCCACTGCACTACGAGTTAAAAAGAACCATGCCGACCAAATTTTACTCACGGAAATTTTTTCAACATGCTGTAAAATTTTCCGCGACCTAGCTATGCGGGAACTTCCCTCGAGCATGAAGGAGAGTTCTAGTGACCTCATAGGACCTCCTAGGACCTTGTGTCGACCATGCTGCGAGTTTGAGTCGAGGGCAAACTCGTCTAAACTCGCAGATTAGCCGCAGTGGGACAGCCCCTTAAGTGAAAAACTGAGCTAATCAAAATTTGTGTTGATTTTCTGGTCTGATGCTATAATCATGGTGAGAATATCACTAGGTTAATCAACCTCTGAGCTTATTTTTGACCTTTTTTATTTTTTTCTTTATATATACAGCTTGGTATTGTGAAATGTTTTGGGATTTCTTGAATTATTTTCATCTCTTCAGTATTTTGTTGGATATGTCAACATTGTGGCTGCTATGGGTGCTGATCAACCTTTGACTTTTCCTGTAATAGGTAGTTTGTGATATGGAGTGGTCTATAGTCTGTTGAACATGTTATTTTTCAGGCAGATCAGCTGAACTTTCATCCATCAGCAGCTTCCACCCCAAACAACCGTCCTGAAGCACCGATAATTCCAATCGCCAAAAATGAGCCCATTGGGTTGAAGGCAGCGGATTTTCTCCCAGTAAGTGGAATATTTGTCCACAACCATGGCACCTGATGTGATGAAGTATTTGGTTTCCCAATTTGTACTGCTGTTCCGTGTAAATTACTTTCAAATGGGCAGGTAGGTTAGCTTTGGGATGGAAACTGGATGTGTTGGATCTTATTGCAAATTATCATGGCTGGTCTGTGTAGTTGGGGCATCATTGCTCTTAATAAAAGAATTGAGAATTTCTACCTGTATGTATTTCCTTATTTCTATTGTGAAATCCTTCCTCTAGTTTTGCACTGTCCTGATCCCATCCACCTGTTATGGACACAGTTTCTTTCCTTGTCTTATTAGTCGCCTTAATATCTTGATATTTTAAATCCAACCATGACTAAATTTTCTAAATTTGAGGGAATACAAACCTTGTTTGTGTTCTTCCTCATAATTTAGTTGTTTGAATATAGGTGGCCTCCTGGTACATTTCCTTTATACTGAGTCAACATTTTGTATCGGTCACCCTAATCACAATCAATCCTATATCCTTCTAGTCAGGACTTCATATAATTGTGCCAAAACCTTTTCACCAACGTATATTATAGTCCATGAGACCATCATTCCATTAAGTTTTTAATTACATTCTGCATCCTTTAGTGACGATTTACTGATCTACAAATATGGGCATTCACATCTTTGAACCTCCTGGCCTTTCATGAATAAGGAAGTGATTATTTCCCTTTTCTTTAAGCAAAGACCATTTTTTCCATGTTGAAATCCATTTGTCAAAAGTTTTGCTTATTAACCTAATATCTCTTTTAACTATGTTTGCAGTGCCACCTTTCTTTATGCCTTCAGCAAACCTGGAAATGAGTTTTTACCATATATTCATCGGGGCCAATTAATAAATACTGTGAAAGATTGCCAATAAATGTCAATTATCCTGACTTTTGTTATTCTGTTTTATTGTTGGTTCATTGCGTTCAGTCCTTGGAGCTTTAGCTGAATGTCTTTTATGTAGGACTCAACAGGTGGACTTTCTGAAGGCAATGAATAAGTGACCTATATTAATCTTCTAGTCAATCTGTTTGGGGAAAAAACAATTCAAGCTGTTAGGCACTATATACTTGCTGTATTGAAACACCACATGCAGTCATTGAAGCTAAATGACTGTCATGTGTGTAAGTAGCAATAAATATCAGTACATGGTATTTTGGGGAGCAAGGTGACTGACATCCAAGTTTTGAGGTTTCTCCCCAGCCTCTTTCCTATCCAATGTTATATAATGTTCATTTCCAGCAGCCTTAAAAAATGAGGAATAATGGAACCGTGTTTTCAGTCAGTTTTGGCATTTGTAATGGCTTTTGTTTGCTATATTTTGATTTACACTGTATATTTCTTCTTTTTTTCCAGAATAGTAAATTGGCAGATTTGAGTGATGAAGATGCTATGACTCAAATCCAGAAAGGACATGATACCATGTGTGTAGTATTAAAAAGTCGATTCAAGAATTTAGACACTGTGAGAGCTGTATGGACCACTGGCGATATAAAGGTCAGTGTAATGAGTCTTGATGGGAATTAATGCCTCCATGTGTTTGAGTAACTCTTATCTCTTTCTCATCTTGATTACACTTAACCTGTCAAGGGAAGTAGGGAGAATCCAGGGAAATACAGGCCAATGCACCACAAGTCAATGATATGGAAGCTATTGGAGAGGTTCCTTTGGGATAGGATTTACCCCGATAGAAAAAGAATGGGTAAATTAGGGAGAGTCAGCATAGCATCGTATGCCGTGGGTCATGTCTTACGAACTTGATTGAATTTTTTGAGGGGGTGATGAAGATGGATCGATGAGGGTAGGGTGGTAGATGTTATCTATATGGATTTTAGTAAGTCATTGAATGAATTCCCCCATGGTTGGCTGATCCAGACGACTAAGATGCATGGGATTAACACTGATTTCATCGTATGGATTTGGAAATGGTTTACGGATAGACAGGGTTGTGGTGGAAGGACAATATTTAGACTAGAGATCTGCAACCAGTGGAGTTCTGCTGGGTTCTGTGTTGGGACATCTGATGTTTGTATAATACATATAAATGATTTGGATGTGAACGTAGACAAGTTGGTTAGTAGCTTTGCAGGTGCCACCAAGATTGCTGGAGCTGCTGACTGTGAGGAAGGCTGTCAAAGTATACAGCGGGGTATAGATCAGCTACAGAAATGGGTGGAGAAGTAGCAGATGGAGTTTAATCCAAGCAGGTGTGTGGTGTTGCAATGTAAGGAGAAAATATACAATTTATGATATGACATCTTACAGAGGGATCTTGGGGTCCAAGTCCATAATTCTCTGAAAGTGGCAACATGAGTAGATTGAATGGTAAACAAGGCATACGCTATGCTTGCCTTCATTGGTCGGCATTGAGTATAAGAGTCAGGAAGTCACAACACAGCTTTATAGAAGTTGGGTTAGGGTGCATTTTGAGCATTGTGCACAGTTTTGGTTGCCCCATTACAGGAGGAATTGGAGGCTTTGGAAATGTTGCAGTTTGCCAGAATGATACATGTATTAGGGGTGTTGGTCGACACCGAGGCTGGACAGACTTGGATTATTTTCTTTGAAACATCGGAGGTTGTGGGGTGACCTCATAGAAGTATGTAAGATTATGAGAGGCATAGATAGGGTAGACAGTCAGAATCTCTTTCTCAGGCTGGAAATAATTCTAGAGGGCATAGCTTTAAGGTGAGAGGGGCAGAGTTTAAAAGAGATGTGTGGCAATTTTTTTTCTACACAGGGTGGAAAAGCATGGAAAGCGTTGCAGGGTGTTGGTGAAGGCGGGTAAAATAATAGTATTTAAAGACTTGGTTATGTGCATGGATATGCAAGGAACGGAGGGATATATAATAGATTTTATTTATATAGCGCTTTTCAGGACTCAACGTTGCTTTACATTGAGAGTCAAGAATAAACAAAACAAAATAGAGCAGTAAGACAGAGATGCAAAGGGGAGGGGAACATTAGACTAAGGGTATGCAGAGGTGAAGAGATGGGTCTTGAGGTGGGACTGGAAGATGGTGAGGGACTCAGAATTTCAGACCAGTTGTGGGAGGGAATTCCAGAGCCTGGGAGCTGCCCTGGAGAAGGCTCTGCCTCCAAAAGTGCAGAGGTTTGATTTCAGAGTGGAGAGGAGACCAGCTGATGTGGATCTGAGGGACCGTGAGGGTTGGTAGGGGGAGAGGAGGTCAGTGAGATAAGGGGGGGCCAAGTTGTTGAGGGCTTTGTAGGTGAGGACCAGGATTTTGTAGGTCATCCGGTGGGAAATGGGAAGCCAGTGAAGTTCTTTGAGAACTGGGGTGATGTGGTGCCAGGATTTGGTGTGGGTAATGAGTCGAGCGGCTGCATTCTGGACCAGTTGGAGTCGGTTGATGCTGCTGGAATTGATTCCAAAGAGAAGAGAGTTACAGTAGTCCAGTCGGGAGGAGATGAAAGCATGGATGAGTCTTTCAGCAGCGGGGGGTGTGAGAGAGGATCTGATTTTGGCAATGTTGCGGAGGTGAAAAAATGTTGTTTTGACAACATGGCGGATGTGAGGCTCAAGGGAGAGGGTTGAGTCAAAGATCACGCCAAGGTTGCGTGCCTGAGGAGATGGGGAGACAGTGGTGCCGTCAATAGTGAGAGTGGGGTTGTTCATTTTAGTGAGTTGATTTGGAGCCAATGAGGAGAAATTCTGTTTTGCTACTGTTTCATTTAAGGAAGTTGAGTTGCATCCAAGATTTGATGGCTGATAGGCAGGAGTTGATATGGGAGAGAGGGGGGTGGTGGGGGGACTTGGTGCTGAGATAGATCAGGGTGTCATCAGCATAGCAGTGGAAGTCCAGGTTGAAGTGACGGAGTATATGACCAAGGGGGAGGATGTAGATGATGAAGAGGAGGGGACTAAGAACGGAGCCTTGGGGAACGCCTTGAGTGACAGTGGCTGTGGCAGAGGTGTGGTTATGGAGAGAGATGAAGTGGGATCGGTTGGAAAGGTAGGAACGGAGCCAGCTGAGTGCAGAACCTTCAATGCCAAGGTCCCTAAGTCTGGTGAGCAGGATGTTATGGTTGACGGTATCGAAGGCTGCACTCAGGTCGAGGAGGATGAGGATATTGAGGGAGCCAGTGTCAGCAGAGGTAAGGAGGTCATTGAGGACTTTGAGGAGAGCAGTTTCTGTGCTATGGAGGGGGCGAAAGCCAGATTGGAGGGGTTCGAATAGGTTATACGCGAGGAGGTGGGAATTAAGTTGTGACGCGACGATACGCTCCAGGGTTTTTGAAAGAAAGGGGAGGTTTGAGATAGGGCGGTAGTTAATGAGAGAGGAGGGATCAAGACCAGGTTTCTTTAAGATTGGTGTGACAGCAGCAGTTTTGAAAGCAGAGGGGACAATTCCTTGGGACAATGAGGAGTTGAAAAGATTAGTGAGGTAGGGGCAGAGAGCAGGGGGGCAGGACTTCAGCAGGGGAGTGGGGAGAGGGTCAAGGGAGCAGGTAGTGGGTTTGGAAGAGCTGATGAGTTTGGAGATTTCAGTAGGGGTGACCGGGTCAAACTGGGAGAGGAAGCAGTGAGGGGGAGGGGTATGGAGTTCAGCGGAGATGTTGAAAGGAGGGGCCTTGGTAGGTGGTGGAGTAGATGCTGGGGAGTCGGGTACAGGGGATAGGGATTGATAGATGGTGCTGATTTTGTCAGCAAAAAAGTGGAGGAATGAGTTGCAGAGATCCGGAGTGGAGGTAGGGAGAGTGTTGGCTCGAGGCTTGAGGAGGTTGCACACTGTGGAGAAGAGGGTTCTGTGGTTTAGGCAGGGGTCAGTGAATATGGAGGAGAGGTATGCAGATTTAGCAGCAATGAGGGCATCTTTATAGGCAGTGAGGTGGAGTTTGTAAGCTTCATGGTGGACTGTGAGAGGTAATTTCTGTATGAGTCGTTCAAGTCGGCGACCAATCTGTTTCAGCTTACGAAGTGCAGGTGTGTACCAGGGTGAAGATTTATTAAAAGTTATGGTTCTTGTTTTGAGGGGAGCCAGAGTGTTAAGGGAGGTAGACAAGGTGGAATTGAGATGGTTTGTGAGATCATCAGGTGAGATGTGGGTTGAGTCCAGGGGGAGAGTGGTGGAGAGCAGGTCAGAGAGATGGTGAGGGTCGATGGATTTTAGATTACGGAAGGTGATTTCTCGGCGGGGGCGAGGTGTCGGAGAAGGGATGGTGAACCGTATGAGCTTATGATCAGAGAGGGGGAAGAGGCATGGATGGAGGTCGAGTACCGGTTGATTAGTGGAGCAGACCAGGTCAAGGATGTGACCTTTGTCATGAGTGGGAAAGGTGACGTGCTGAGTGAGAGAGAAGTTGTCAAGTTGAAAAGCGAATTCAGATGCGAACTTGCAGGTGGGGGAGTCCATATGAATGTTTAAGTCACCAAGTAGCAGCAGACGTGGGGAGAGAGATGAGACAAGTGTGAGGAATTCAGTGGTCAGATAGGAAGGAGGGGTTTGGTTTAGGTGGCCGGTAAATGAGGATGACTGTCATGGAGGAAAGGGCTTTGAAGGCAAGGAATTCAAATGATGCTACTGGGGGGAGGGTGAGTTCAGCGATCGGAAAGTTCTGGTTGAAAATAACAGCGAGGCCGCCTCCATGACGGGAGGGGCGGGGTTTGGAAATATAATTAAACCCAGATAGGGATGCTTGGTTGAGGGAGAAGAAGACATTGGGTTGTTGCCAGGTTTCAGTGAGCAGAAGGAAGTCAAGAGTGTTGTCAAGGATTAGTTCATGGAGGGCAAGGGCTTTGTTGTTGAGCGACCGGGTGCTGAGGAGGGCAAAGTTGGCATTGTGAGAGGGTGGAGGGATGGGGGCATGCTGGAGAGATCTGAGGTTGTCCCAGTTGACAGTGCATGTGGTCAGCTGGGATGGGGGGTGACACGGTTGAGGGGGGGCAGAGCGTGATAGTGAGCAGATGGATGGAATGGAATGTCCATGGCCGGAGCAAACAAGCTTGCGTCGAGAGCCTCTATGGATGTAACGGGGTCCACGCAGAAGTCCAAATTGTTTAATGATTGGGATGCAGGATGGGGTGTGATTGTTGGAGAGACCAGTCAACCGCAGAGCCGAGTATTTGACCATGATGAATCGGCAGAGAGGTTGTCCAGCGGTGAGGGCGCAGAGAAGTGTCCAGCAGAGAAGTCGAAGAGAGGTGTCCAGCAGCGATGGGTGTCCGGCAGCGAGGGCGCAGAGCGGTCGTCCAGCGGTGCAGGTGCAGAGAGGCATCCAGCGGTGCAGGTGGAGAGAGAAGCCAGCGGTGGGTGAGCAGAGAGGCCGTCCAGTAGAGCTGGTGCAGCGAGGAGTCCAGCAGTGAGGGAACAAAGAGGCCGTCCAGCAGTGCGGGTGCAGCGAGGCATCGAGCCGAGCAGGTGCAGAGAGGCCGTCCAGCAGCGCAGGTGCAGGGGCCGTCCAGCGGCGCAGATGCAGAGAGGCTGTCCAGGTTGGGGGTGCAGAGAGATCCAGCTGGTGCAGCGTTACTGGTGCAGAGAGGCTGTCCAGGTTGGGGGTGCAGAGAGATCCAGCTGGTGCAGCGTTGCTGGTGCAGAGAGGCTGTCCAGGTTGAAGGTGCAGAGAGATCCAGCTGGTGCAGCGTGATGAATATATGTTCAGAGGTGCCACATTGAAACAGGCCCATTGAGGCCATTGATCACCTGTTCGGGGAGGGGGGGGGGAACGCGCAATTTAGAGGCCATGTAAGCCACAAAACTGCATATCTCTGATGTTGGAGCAGACCATAGCACCCAGAGGAAACCCATGTGGTCAAAGCAAGAACACGCAGACTCCACACTGGCAGCACCCAGCTTCAGGATCAAACCTGGATCTTCGGCGCTGTGATGCATCAGCCCTACCAACTATAAACTGTGCTGCCAAATTATGTGCAGGCTATTAAAAGTTGGTGTAGGAAAGAACTGCAGAAGTCCACTATCATTTAAAAGTCAGATTTAACCAGCAAGTTTTAATTTTTGGATAAGGTAGAAGTGGACCACAATGCCACGTTTTATATGACGGAGTATCTAAAGGGCCTGTCCCACTGTACGAGGTAATTCAAGAGTTCCCCCGAGTTTTCCCTGATTCGAACTCGGAGAATTACGGTAAAAGGCGCTCGTAGATACTCGGGACTCTCGTGGACATTTTTCAACATGTTGAAAAAACTTCACGAGCTTACCGCGTTTCCCGAGTACCTGCCGTTAGCGTTACGAGCCGCTAGGAGACGCCCCGAGCTCCGACGTACCCACTACGAACATTCTGCGTACTTACCACGAGTTTGATTTTTTTTTTTTACTTGGGAGAGCTCTTGGGTAAACTCGTATAGTGGGACAGGCCCTTTAGTTGGCCAGCCATTCATTTTTGCATAATTATTAAAGACAATGGAATTATAAATACTTCACAAATAGTGAGAGACAATGTCTGGAATCTTTGGCTTGAATACGGCCTTTTCAATACAGTCACAGGAATAACAAATAATGATTATCAGAAAAAAATCTATTTCCACACACAAGTGCAGCATATAAGTGCTTTACAAATATTTGCCTCCAAGTCCCTGACTTGGGAAGATATCAGTATTCTTCCTTCATTCACGTGGTGTAAATAGGGGATGCCCTATCCCGCAGCACTAAAGGACCTCGGCCTAAAATCTTCATAATTTGATCTTGTCTTCAGTCAAGTCAAGTCAAGTTTTATTCGTCACATGCACATAAAGTGCAGTGAAATGAATTTGCCAGCAGCGGTACAATAAAAAAAGAACACACAATACACAATAAAAATGTAACACAAACATCCACCACAGCATTCATCACTGTGGTGGAAGGCACAAAATTTGGTCAGTCCTCCTCCATTTTCCCCCTTGGTCGGGACCACAACCCTCCGCAGTCGCCGCTGCGGGCGTCCAGATGTGCAGACAAGGTAAGTGCTGTGCTTTGTGTTAACCTGCACTTGAATAATTATACACAGCAAATGGGAATGATGAGATTGAGTTCATTATTTGCAGTCTGTGGAAATAGATCTTTCTGTGAATCATCAATATTTGTAATAATGGCACAAATTAAAAGTTCAGCTCCACCCTATTTAAACAATGTAGGCCGGTTTATGATTTGTAATGGATTGGCGTTGTAGATTGCCCCAGGCTTTTTATTTCTGCAGAAATTAGGCTGTTTCTGTCATAACCTTGTGGTGAAAAGACTGATCTTGTAAGCATGAGTTTTCTGAAGACATATGTTCTGACCTGGATTCCACAGCACATTCTAACATTGATCTCTTTTATTGCAGACATCCATAGACTCGGCAGTGACCATGAATGACTTGGCAATCATTGTAGACATTTTGAATATTATTAACCTTAAACCGTATGTACCTACTTAGAAAGCTATCTGCTGCTTTGTACTTTTTCTCTTAATAATATCACAGAGCAAATCTTTAAAGGTATAACGTTATGCCATCATGCTAAATTTGTTAAAATTATTCAATGCCAAGCTTTTTTTTAAATGGAGCAAATTAATGAAATTTAGATTTTTTTAAAACTTTCATTAATGGAAATCTAAATTTTAGTCTCAACTCGTGAATGCTGGAACAATTAATTTTCAAAACTGAGACTGGTGTGCTGCTGGGTAAGACCTTTAGGATGATGGATGTTGGGAGAAAGGGGACAGTGGTAATGGCATACAGACAAGTGGGAATTAGTTACTGATCAGTCAAGATCAAATTGAATGGCTAAACACTCTGATCAGAATGATGTGATCCTGTCGCTATTCCAGAAATAATGGATTATCATTTAATTGTACTTTTTGATTAAAGTCTACCTATCTCTAACTTCTCATGAATCACCCAGTACACACAACTCTGTAGATTTAATATGTTCTGTTTGGGTGGGGTGATAATCTAACCTTCCCGTGTCTCATCTTCCTGGGTTTTATCACCCTTTGTGATTTGTGATCCTCAAAAATTAAACATAGTCTCTTCTTGCTCAAATCCTGACAATCTTCCTTGTGCAACCTGTCCCGCGCCATCTTAGCGCAATGTTATTTTACTCCAATCTTGTATGCTTACAGATGTTTAAATCTTTCTACTGTTCATTGGCTGTTGATCTTCTGCCCCTAAATCTACTTGTTTCATCTACCATCCTTATTTGTACACTTCTCGTTGATTTAATTAAATCTTTTGGTTTGAGAACCGTACATTATTTTCACATTCCTTGCAGATTTAGTTCATGTTTTATCTCTAGTTATTTGTTTGTTTCAAATTTCACACTTTCAGCTCTTTTCTACCAGGAGCCATGACCGTCAGAATTTACAGGCTTCAAACATTCTTTGTAGTTAGAATCATTTAAAATGTATTTTATCATTATTTCATTAATGTTAAGTTAATAGACATTGTTTATAACAGACAATATTAAAAGACAAAACATATCAGAAATCATGACAGAATTTAAGCAACATTTTATATTCCCTGACTGAATGCTTTTCATTTTTCTTTCCTCTCTGGCACCAGTTGTTCTGTAGACTAAAAGGATTCATTCTGGCTTGATGCCACATTGTTGTTCTTTCGGGCACTTGGCTCTTTTTCTCTAAGTAAATCTCAGAACATTCATATCACTTCACTTTGAATGAGAAGCACAGAAAGCCACTGAAGAACAAGAGCTGGGAAATGCATGGGGACATCAGAACCTGCCCCTTTATTTTCTGATTTGATTGGAAAGCATGCAAACCTTTTCGCTGTACCTCAGTACACATAACAGTAATAAACCTGGACCCGTCGGCACTTTTGTGACTTGGAAATAGATCTCCGGCCCTTCATCATATTTGGGTCTGAATCCAGGAACCCCCTTGCCATATAGGTAATAGATGTTGAACTTGTTAGCAGCACTCAAATCCTGAAAATGAATTAAAAATACATGCTGCCAACACATCTCAGAACTTATGTAAAGTTGCTGGAGTTATGATCTTGTGTTGTACAAAGTTCTGCAATTCTTGGGGCAGATCTAATTAAGAAACCTAAATCTTTCATATCAAAGAGCAAAAACTTGAACCTGATATGATAAGAAACACGATTTACCTACTCGCTGAAATCAAAAATCCAATATTTGTCACCACCCAAGATGTAGTATTGACCCTGATGGTTGGCTATGCTATGAGCCTATGTTTTTCTGTACCTGGTCCTATATTTTTTCTAAGATCCTTTTCACTACCTTTCTGATAAATGTACTGAGGGAAGCAGACCAGTTGTGTTCACTAGTCTTACGATAAAACTATGAATAGTCGTGTTTAGGAGGAGTATTTTGAAATAAATGAAATTGTTCTCTTTAAGAGAATGTTCCATCTTCCCCCGGTAACTACTGACTACATTTTTATTTCAGCGCCTTATGGAAACTGGACCTTTGCCCTTCGATCATCCCTCCAATTGACAAGTTGTTGCAGAGCAAGTATGAAAGGTCAGCATTTATCATTTCTTTAAAGGTGGAGCATTGTTATGCAGGTGTGGTATTCCATATGTGCTTAGTTTGGTGTTAATGGACATCTGCAGTTTGCTCTGATTTTTAAAGTACAAAATATTACTGCACATTTGGTGAGTTGTTGCAGCAATTTTTCAGAGCACTGACTCTCACTTGTTATATTCATGTAATTGTAAATGTGCTACCAGTGTTTCATGTAGCCACTTGTATACCAGTGATCTTGGAAGTTTTTATTGCCTTCTCTCCATTCAGAGTTTGATCTGGTTTATTTATTGCTGTTCTAAACAAAATGGAAAATATCTTCAAATCATGGTGATATTAGAAACTCCATCTTTGCTTAATGTTTTTAATTTATTAAATAGTTATAAATGTGTAGAGCAGATTGGATGTTTAAACCTAGTCAGCAGATCACTTGTCAATGCAGTAGAACAACCGAGCAGAAATCATTGTCAATTGAAAGAATATATAATTTGTCTCCTACCTGGGAGTGATAGATGGGAAACAACAACATTTTTAGCCAGTGAAGCTAATAAATTATTAAAATATTCAAACCTCTATTTAAAACATTTACTCGGGTTCTGAGTTGTTCATTCCTGGTTCTCAGCTTTAGTAAATTAATTCCAAAACAAGTGGCAAAACATCATGCGAACTGTATAAATTGTATCCCATGGACTTTCCACAGCTCCAGTATAGTGATTTAAATTGAGAATTGCCCCTTTCAATTATTTTTTAAGGCAAGTTTGGATAATCCCATTCCTCTGTCCATGTATACTGGCAAATCATGCTTGCTTTTCTAGGGGACTGGATGAATGTCACTGTGGTGCATTAGAGTTGCTCATCGAAGATTGGGTGTGAGGCATGTTAGTAGAAGCAGAGTGGATTTCACTTGATTCTGGTCTGAGCGCTCTGCAGTAGTGGGGTGCTGATACTATGTGTGTTTAAGTTTAACATTAAATATACTACATCCATTTTATTTTTTTCTATTTTGGATAAAGCAGCCAAGTATTCCCCAAGGGAAAAAAAAGAATTGTCTTCTCATTGCATCATGTATATATGTGATCACTTCTGTTCCACAGTTATGTCCAGACTGGCTGTACTTCTCTGAAGCTAATCCTACAGCGATTTGGACTCTTAATAGCAGACAATCTGGTTACACTACCATCAATTGGGGTGGATATAACACGAGAAGAAAGGTCAGTGACTGCTATACAAAGTTTGGATGATGCATGATCTCTTCAACAAGGAAATACAGTATTATTAGAGTAGTTGCATTCTCACCATTTTGTATGACAAATTATAGATTTGCATTTTGAGGAAAAACTTTCAGGAAAAGATGGGCAGGTCTTTTGCGTTAACCTATTAGTCCAGGCCAGATGCTAACTCTTGTTCTACATTAGCTAGTTCCTTCGCCTCCCTGCTGTTTTGACAGCTATCAATTCTCTGCATTTCCCCCAAACCAGTAATACAAATCCTGTAGTACATTCACAAGTAATATTTTATCTATTAAACATAATTTGAATTTAAAAAATGCTGGAGACGGATCAGGCAGCATCTATGCAGTGGGAAGGGGGACATTTCTGCACATATACTGACTGGCCTGCTGTTTGCAGTATTTTATATTTAATTCTACAATTATGCAAATATCAAATGAGAACATTTATTGAATTAAAAAGCTGGTAGAACACGTTGCTCTAAAGGGGGGAAATCAAGCAAAGTCCTATAGAGAAGATCAAATAATTTTGCATTTGATCTTCTCTCTAGGACGTTGACTTTGATTTCTCCCCCTCCATTACTGAATATTACTGAAATTGTAGCGTGAATGTGTTTTGTTTTAAACGTTAAGATGCCTCTGACTCTTCCTCTCCTTTGTTTCTCAGGCACCAGAAATGTAAACTTTGTTATAAGCAGTTAAAGAACTTGCTCCCAATCCTTCAGAGTAAAGCAGGAATGCCTGGTCGGCAAGGTAGTGCCTTTCGTGAACTACAGCTTCTGATGGCATCATTTGAATGAGAATGGACTCCATGGACTTGATATTGAATAGTCTCCTCCAGAGACTTCCTTGAGGTTCTCCTCTGGTGTATTGGATATCATTTTGCAGAGACTGCTGGCAAATGATTCAAAGACCAAATTGTTTCAAGTAAAATTGTTTTTAAAGTTTACAAAAATTTAGGTGGTTATGCAAAACTGGGCCTCAAATGTTCTTTTGTTAAATACCACTGCAAACAACAATTCACCTTTTGGTATTTACAATGACGGAAGACCTGGGGAAAAATGATTCTTAAAACTTTTGCCTTGTGTTGATTTTGCATCTATGCCCATTGGTCAACAATGCCAGGGGGAGAGATGTTCTTGAACATGTTGACTTGTTTTAAATTCTTTTATCTTCTATTTATACATTGAGATTAAAATTAATTCCAATCTCCAAACCTAGAAAATTAACTTTTCATTGCATCAAACACACTGAAGCCATTTCATGGCACTAGAGTTGGCCTTATCCGTCCTGGTGATGGTTAGTGTCACCTAGATCACAAGGGTAGTTATGGGCTGTAGCTTGTGACATAAGCTTCTAGTGTGTAGCAGTGAACTTATTTGGGCTTATTTGGAAATGTTAACTATTTTTTAATCAGCAGAGCCTGTGTTTATTTACGGAACTAAGCAAGAGATAAGATCTATACCATTACTGTAACAAGCTTTGGATTTTTTTTAAACCGTGAAACATACAATTCATTACTTAACCCTGGATCCAAGCATTCTATTTAGGTTTTTTGTTGGAAAGTGCGGAACTGCTCTAAGAAATCAAATATGTGCCTTTCTTGAATTCCACATGGAAGGCTGCCCCTCTCCTTCTCCCTTCCCAAAGCTAAACATGGGCTCTAGTACATTGTTCCAGATAAATTGTACTTCACAATATCCATTTTCATTTTACATCTTTATCTGAATGTTTAAAATCATTGGATGCCATGCCTGCACAATTATTTATTATGCCTCTTAACATCAAATCAGTCTTAATTTGTAAGATGAGGTTTCTTTTACCAACTAGGCTCAAAACCAATTAATGTTATTCTTTCCTTCCCATGCCACAAGAGTAATGCAGATCAAATTTGTGACCTGCTTTACATTTGCAAACAGGTCACACTGTAACGTGAGGCTTAAATAGTCATAATCTTTGGGGTTGATTGGCTCAGATCCCTATTAGACTGACACACCTATAGCCTAAGAGCAGGCTTCCTTGGTATCCAATGAACTGTAGTCAATGTATTAAATTAGCCTATATGCAACATGCCTTTTTTTTCCCTCAGTAATTTGCAAATCAACACTGAACTTCATTTAGGATGCATCTTGCTATTTTGTAATGCCACTGGTCCATTCTGTATAATGTTGATTTGTAGCCCATGTACCACCCAGCAACAGGTACTGAAGAACCATGTTCCACATTGCAGGTCTGGTCATTGAACAGGAACCTGTATCAATTTCTTGAACATTTTAATTTGGTGTCCCTCTGCTCTTGGACAGTGTAATTTATGTAAATATGAATGTTTTCATAATAAACAATTTTTTGAATGTGTTGTTGAAGTTCCTGCTGACCACCACCCCAACCTTAAATAAAGCAAACCCTAAATTGTTCAACTTATAACTGTTCAATACCTTCAATAAGTCCCTAATAGCTGTGACAAAGAGACAAGTAAAACTGGCTTTAAAGCATTTGAAGTTGAATAAATACTGGGTTTTATTTGAACAGGCTTCGACAGTAACTTTACAGATAAACTACATTTTCATTGAGAATATTACCACACAATCAGAATGCAGCTTTTCAACAACAGATGGATCAGTGTGAACAGGCATTACTGAAACAGACACATTCTCCTGAGTAATTCTTGCTGGAAGCTTTGTCTTGATTCTGACCTCCAAATTCCAATCACAGGCTTCAGGGGAGAAATATTACTGCCATTCCAACAGCAAATGTAGAAGTTGTTTGAATTTTTTAGCATAACATGAACAACCAAAATGCTGCCCATATTACTTATCCTCTCCCCCCCCCCCCCCCCCCCCCCCCCATATTTCAGCACAGAGGCCTTTCATCAGAAAGCCCTGTTTAAGAAATAAAAAGGCCAGGACCAGCAAAAAATGACTGTTGTAGCATTTGGGCTATGCAATATTTCTGCTTCCAGCATGCATTTAAGTTACAGAAGCCAATGAGGTCTAAAAAGGAAAGATGGATTTGGTTAGAGTCCCCTGGGCTGACATGCTGAAGAATGAGTTCCCAGCTCAACAAAAGGGATGCCACACATTAGCCACAGCCACACAAGGAACAGTAAAAAATAGCAGCAACAATTCAAACAAATCAAAGTTTATTTTGGTTCAATATCCTTTTATCTGTTTTTACTTGAATTGTATATTAATTAATTCAGCAAGTGAGCAACACATTTATCTCAGCAGAAATGCAAATATTGACCAATTCCACTATTTAAAACAGCTATCATACATGGGGAACAAAACTGACTGCTCCAGCAGTTCAAAATGGGAATATTTTCTTCACCATTACCACTTTTCCCACAACCCCCTGAACTAGTTTCCTACTTGTCCTGCTGGGGGGTGGTAACTCTTTGCTGGCATCACTATTACTGGCACAAGTGGTCATCTTCCACTCACCAAGTAGTGGCAGATGTTTGATCTCAGGTTAAGTTGAAAGTAAAAGTATTTAAAACTTCAATTGTAATCCTAAGTCAGTGACACCATCTGTAGCAACTGAACAAAGTCCAGAAGTTTCAAACGGAATTTCCAGTCAATGAGGCTTAATACCATAATTTGTACACATTTACTTGAACTAGAATTCCATCAAAAAATGAGAACATGGCAAGATCTTTAAATAGCAAAAGTCAGTCCCTTGGTGGCATTTTACATAAATAGCAGGCCAGTCTTAATGACTATTTTAGATAACCATTGTGTGCTGATCCCATCTCACCTAATGCATTATTTGGCACTTTGCCCAAAACCTATAGTGACTGCAAGCAGCCCAATGTTTGCAGAACAAAGTAAAACCAGTATATAGATGAAAACAAATAGGACAATGTATTTGTATTGGACCCACATTCAATGACTGGATATCAAATGGTAGGTTTAAAATAAAAAGTAGACAATATAAAATATTTTAATATTTATATGTAATAAAAATAAGTAATGAACTCTACTCCATGCATTAATTTTTTTTTAAATCTGGCTGTATGCATGTATGGAGTTGAAGTATATAAATATACAGTCATTGGCCTGCGATCCATTACAGGAATGCTCAACTTTACATACTGGGACAAATACCACACTAATTTTCCACTGCTCCAGGCAGCACTGCTGACCTCGTTAATTGGTTACTTCACCTGCAAGAAAAATGTGCATTGATCAGCTGACTAACGATAAACAGCAATCAAAGCCTGACATTTCAAAGATTACTAAAATTAAAAGGCAGTCTTAAAAATAATCCACATGCCAGCAAAGTAATTCAGGTGATTGAAAATAAATCTTTCAATGAAATTTGAACTTGGTTTGGGAAGAAAATGAAGGAAACACAGTTGAAGCTTATGATGAACATATCAGGGCTGCCAACATTGGTTGAGAGTGAGAAATTGCGAGGGAGCTTTCGCATTTTTCAGCTTGAAATTGTGCAATTTGGTGCATACTGTAGCGAGTCTTTTAAGTTACACTTGAATGCAACATTTATGCTTTAAATTGGATTAGGTATGAATAAGGTTAGGCTAAATTACATTCCACAATAGAGCCAGGCTCTGATCAATAGGTGCAGCACATGAATGACAATATTCATGTATGGAAATCAGATTATATTCATGCTGTTATGCATATGTATAGAGCAAAAACAGAGAAACAAGGCAAGAGTCGGACTTCCATCACTGTTCTGCACAAATAAATCAATCAACCTTACCCTTTGAACAGGCCTTTCAGCCCACCAAGTCCACACCGACCAGCAATCTATCATACACCAGTTCCATCCATCATGCCAGGGACAATTTACAGAAGCCAATTAACCTACAAACCTGCACTTCTTTCGGATGTGGGAGAAACCGGAATATCCAGAGAAAACCCATGTGGTAGTAAGGCAGCAACTCTACTGCTGCGCCAACGTGCCACCGCATTACATTTTCTTTTGTAATATATTTATTATGGTATGTCAATAAAGATGAAGACATGATTCTGATTTCTGCCCTTAGTTGGATAACACACATCTCCAGTTATTGTGTTTTATGGCTGGTTTTCAACCTCTTCAGTCTGAAGTTCTTGACCCGAAACATCACCCATTCTTTCTCTCCAGAGATGCTGCCTGTCCTGCTGAGTTTTTCTAGTTTTTAGTGTCTATCTTCAGTTTAAACCAGCATCTGCAATTCCTTCCTACACTATTTGTTAAGCAAAACAGGTCATATTCTTTTGTAATAATATTTTTTATTGGAGGTAAATACATATATTAAAATCGTTACCAGTCTTTCATTTCTAAATTAAAAATATTGTCAAACATTATTCGCATTGTCTCCAATGATTTTCTTTTTTAAAGTAGAAATAAAAAGATAGATGAAAGAGAGAAAAGAAAAAAAAGAAAGAGATCATAAAGAAGAATGGAATAACTTACTAAAAAAAAAATTCATTCGAGATATATTCGTACATTTCAGAGTATAACATTTCATTTATTCCTTGGCTCGAGTGCTAGTCAGGTTCCCGTGCTGAACCATTCTGACCCTTTAGATAATAAATGGAGACCATGTTCCAACGAATAATTCTTGTTTGTCCAACAGGACAAGTCTATTTCTTTCCAAGTGTAAGGTCTCCGTCATTTCTATAATCCACATTTTGATTGTGGGGGTTATAGGACCTTTCCAAAATTTTAGAATTAATTTTTTCCCAGTTATACTATAATCAATAAAGTTTCTTTGAGTTGTTGTAAATGTTTGATTTGGTTCTAATATTCCTAGTATTATTAATTTTGGATCCGGGTCCAATTGAGTGCTGGTCACTATAGATATTATTCTAAAAATATTTGCCCAGAATTTATTAATTTTTTATACAATTCGCAAACGTATGAGTTAAGTTAGCATCTAAATGTTGACATTTATCACATATAGGGGATATATGTGGGAAGATTTTATTTAATTTTGTTTTAGAATAATGTAACCTATGTAGTACTTTAAATTGTATTAGAGAGTGTCTGGCATTTAATGTATGTGTTGTAAACTTTCTTCCCAAGTATCTCGTTATTATTTGATTTAGTTCTTTTTCCCCATGTTTGACTGTAAATCCGTTGATGGAATCTCGCTATCTAATAATATATTATATATGTAAGATATTACTTTTTCTGTATTAGGGTGTTTATTCCAACAGTCATCAAGAATTTCTGAATTTCTAATTCTAAAGTTTTGAGTACTTGCTTTTACATAATCTCTAAGTTGAAGATATCTGAAAAATTCATTTACTTGAAGTCCATAAGTCTGTTGCAGCTCCTGAAATGAAAGAAAAGTGCCTTCTTTGTAAAGTTGTCCCATCATTTTAATTCCATAATTTTTCCATTGTGTGAAACCTTTATCCAACCATGAGGGTTTAAATAAAGGGTTATTCACAATTGGAAGAAAAAGTGATAAATTATCTAATTTTAATGTCTTTTTTAATTGTTTCCAAATTCACATAGCACTATATATTATCGGATTTTCCCGATAATTTTTTTTGTTTAATTTAGAAGTAGCAAATAGTATCGAGCCGATTTCAAAAGGTAAACAATCTTCTTTTTCCATTTTTAACCAATCTGGTTGTTGATCTATTTCTTCCAACCAAAAATTCATATTTTTAATGTTAACTGCCCAAAAATAAAACAAAAAGTTTGGTAGAACTAAACCTCCATTTATTTTTGATTTGCACAGATGTTTTTTGCTTATCCTATGATACTTATAATCCCAGATAAAGTTACTGATAATGGAATCCAACTTTTTGAAAACGTTTTTTGACATGTATATCGGAATTGTTTGGAAAAGGTATAATATTTGCGGTAAAAAAAATCATTTTTATGGCATTCATTTTACCAATCATTGAGATAGGAAGTGTTTCCAGTACTGAATATTCTTATGTAGTTTATTCAGTAATGGGGGGAAATTTGATTTAAATAATGATGTGTATGTCTTAGTGACATAAATTCCTAGGTATTTGAATTTACTATTTTAAACGGGAATTGTTGTAGTATATGTTTATTATGTTCCCTTATTGGCATAATTTCACTTTTATTCCAATTTATTCTGTATCCAGAGAGTGAACCAAATTGGGTTATTAGCTTTAATAAATTTGGAATACTAATTTCTGGTTTTGTAATGTAAATTAATACATCATCTGCGTATAGAGAAATTTTATTCACTGTGTCCTTTGTATTATACCCATATATTTCCGGGTGGGTCCCAACTCTTTCTGCGAGTGGCTCAATAGCAAGCGCAAATAATAGTGGAGACAATGGGCATCCTTGTCTGCAACCTCTAGATAGGTTAAATTTAGATGATAACCTTTGGTTTGTTAATATTCTAGCCGTTGGGTTAGTACATAACAGTTTTATCCATGCGCAAAATTTCTCGCCCAGTTGCAATTTTTCCATCACCGAAAATAAATAGGGCCATTCAACCTGATCAAAAGCTTTTTCGGCATCAAGTGAGATTATTGCTAGATCTTCATTAGTAATTCTCTTTGAGTATATTATATTAAATAATCTTCTCAAATAAAAATATGAATACCGTTTCTGAATAAAGCCTGTTTGGTCAGGGTGTATTAATTTATTCATCACTGTACTTAATCTGTGCGCTAGAATTTTAGTTAGTATTTTCTGATCTGTATTTAAAAGTGCAATTGCTCTATATGATCCTGGATCTTCAGGATCCTTATCAGCCTTTGGTATGTGTTATTATAGATTTGTTTAAGGTATCTGGGAGTTTCTGTTGAGTATAAATATACTCATACAGTATTTGTAAACGTGGAGAGAGCAAATCATAAAAAAAATTATAAAATTCAGAGCCTAAACCATCTGGACCTACTCCTTTACCACTTTTTAAAGATCTAATAGACTTCAATATCTTTTATCGTAATTTCAGCTTCTAATAATTCTCTATCTTTTAAGTCTAAACCTTTTAAATTATATTTTTGTAAAAATTCTGCTATTCCTTCCGGTTGTTCTACAGTTTTAGTTGAATAAAGATTATGATAGTATTGGAGAAATCTCTCGTTTATATCCTTGGGCAGTTTTAATAATTCTCCCGTATCTGATCTAATTTTATGAATTATTTTTTCCCCCTCCAATTTTCGGAGCTGACGTGATAATAGTTTTTGTGGTTTGTCATTCGAAATGTAATTGTTTAGTGTGTTGATAAAGTTTTATTACTTGTTCTGAATACATTTTGTTTAATTTATATTTCAATACAGCGATTTTATTATGTCGCATTTTCTATATCTAGTTGCTTTATTTCCCTTTCCAATGTCTGTTCCAACAGCATCTGCAATTCCTTCCTACACTATTTGTTAAGCAAAACGGGTCATATTCTTATAATATTATTCACCTCAACTAAGTTTTTTCTTCTCCGTTGCTGCAGAGAATACAATCCCAGTTATGAAATCTTTCTTCAGAACGAAAAAAAAAAATTCCAGCCCTGCCAACATCTTCATAAATCACCCCTGGATCCTCTCCAGAGTAATTGCACCCTTTCTACAATGTGTCATAGTCTTACAGCATGGAAACAGGCCCTTCATCCTAACTTGTTCATGCAGATCAAGATGCCCCATCTAAACTAGTCCCATTTATCCACATTTGGCCCATATCCCTTTAAACCTTGTGTGTGTGTGTGTGTGTGTGTCAGTGAAGCGGCGACAAATTCCAGAGTGAGTGGAGACTTGGCGATGCCCGGGGAGCGTTTCCCTCCACCCCGTCCCGGGAATGCGGGCCGGCCCAGGTGCTCCTTGTCCAGCTGGGATCCGGGGGAGGTGAGGGTCAGTGACCCAGGGTTCGGGCATCGGAGATTCGGGCTATAGCCCGAGATTCATCCCCGGAGGCGGCAGTGACGCCCCCACTCACCCGGTCCGCTCCTGGTCCACACCCCACGGGGTTAAAACTCCATGGGGTGTGGACAGAACGGCCAACGGACATAGAGCCGCCGGAGGTGAGGGTGGGAGGTGCGTGCCGTGCCTCGGGGGGGGGGGGGGGGGGGGAGGGATGTTGGTACTGGGACCACCGCCATGTCTCACCTATCACGCCATCTGCATGGGAGAAACTAAACACATTTTTTCCCCCCCCAAAATCATCCCGCGGGCCGGTAGTTTGACAGCCCTGCTTTAAACCAATGCCCTCTAGTTCTTGAATCACATATCCCGGGAAAAAGACTATGCGTGATGTGGCGCAAAGAGATAAACTGCAGGGACTGAAGACACACATACACACAAAGGGAGACAGACACACACACGAGGGAGACACACACACGTGCATACACAGGGAGGCACACTCCTTTCCTCCCCCCTCCCTCTCCCACACTCTTTCCTCCCCTTTCTTCTTCCCCCCCCCCCCCCCTTCATCCCCTTTCTACATTCCCTCCCCGTCTCTCTTTGCCTCCATCCCTCTCTTATTTTCTTTCCCTCTCTCTCCCCGGCCGCCCAATGGGGAGTCTGGCGGGCACGGTGCAGCGTGGATTGGTGGCGCTGGCACTGCCGTGTGAGTTGAAGGGCAGGAGGGAGGGAGGGAGCGAGGCTGCAGCCAGCGCACAGAGGCGCTAACACCCGCTGCCCGGGAGCTTCCACATTCCATCTCCAGCTGCTTCATGTTGTCGGCGGCTGGAGATCCGACCAAGAGAGAAGAAACGCAACGTTTCCCCAGACCGCACAGATCGCTGTCATGTGGCACAAAGAGACAAACTGTGCAGCAAAGATCCTATGGGATCTTTGCTGTGCAGGGACTGAAGACAGCGTGAGAATTCTGTCATCAGCGTGAGGGCGTGAGAATTGGCTGAAATGCCTGACTCTCACACTCAAAGCTGAGAGTTGGCAGCCCTGATATATTTATAGAACATAGAATAGGACAGCATCAGACAAACATGATACTAAGTTAACCTGATCTCATCTGCCTGCACATGATCCATATCCCTCTATTCCCTGCACACCCATATGCTTATGTAAAAACCTCTTAAATGTCACTATCGTATCTGGCTCCACCACCACTGTTGTGTTATAATGCATTCCAGGCCCCCACCACGCTCTGTAAAGGCAGCTTACAGCCCAGTGGTATGATTTCTCTAACTTCAAGTAACCCTTGCATCCCCTCTCTGTCCCTCCCCCACCCTAGTCATCGTACTAGTTTCACTGTCGACCTGTTAAGTTTCACATCTCACCTGCCCCACATGCAACAATGGACCATTGTGGGCTCCACCTTTCCCTGATCATCGTTGCTTTTTGCATATCCATCATTCATTTGTTCTTTATGCTGATATCACCATCTATACCTCGTTTCCCTTTCTCCTGACTCAGTCTGAAGGGTCCCAAACAGAAATGTCACCCATTCCTTTTCTCCAGAGATGCTGCCTGACCCGCTGAGTCATTCCAGCTTTTTGTGTCTACCATTGCTCCTCTGGTTCTCTACATCACATGAAACTGAAGGAGAACACACCTAACAGAAGTGCAGAATGCCAAGAACTGGATAGATTTGTCGGAAACTCATTTAATCCTAATCCCAGAACAACAACAACCTCCCCCTCCAGCTCCCCCCAGAAATTGTGTACGATTTCCATACTTGATGTCACCAGCCTCCTTTTCCCTGCTGTGCTCTTCCCCACATTGTTTCCTCCTGGATAGTTATGTCGTCCCTGTTGGATAGCTGAATGTGGAGACTCTAACTGTAAAAGGAAACACACATCAGCCACGGTGAGCCAGCCAGTCTCCATATGACTGTGGACATTGAAGTCTGATACTTAAAGCACCACTCACATTAGCAAACACAAACCCGCCAAACCCCCAGCAGTGCACTGCAAATCTTAGTGGACCACAGAGCATGTTCTGCAATGTTCCACAATTCACTAAACAAAAGCCATCAGTCACAGGGATCCTCATAAACTGACAATGACAATTGTTAATAATAATGAGGAAGGCAGCCATTGTGAAGTTGCAGTTTAGGGTGTAGAAGTCGCCACAACACAATGAGACAAGAAAAAACACCTTTAATTTATATAGATGTTAACAAGGAAACAACCCAAAAGGTTTCATAATTGCAATATACAATATATTTGGACGCTTAGTCACAGGGAAATAATACCCATAGCTGAACAAAAACTTGGCCACACATACAAATTTTAAGGACTATTGCAAAGCAGAGTGATAGGTGGAGAAATTCAGTGAGAGAGAGAGGCCCAGAAGAGGGACAAGGAGCTAAGCTCACCATCAACTCCCAGATAAATAAACTTCAGAGTAATCTAAAGGTCAGAACTGGAGAGCGGAGGCTTTCATCAGTCAGGAATTGAATATCGAAGTTTGAATGTTCTGTTCAGTTGTACAAGCTATTGGTGAAACCGCACTTGGAAGTCTAAAAATCTACTTCTTTGATAAGGACTAAACCCTTGTACTAACATTGTTGGGATGAACATTTATTTCTGATTTCTGCTAATTACAGATTCAGAGGTGAATGAAAATAATCCAAATTGCAATGAGAGATTAAATATACTGGCCTCACTTTGGAAGGAAAATGGTGACATGTTTATCCCAAACACTTCGCTGAAATATCATGGATATCAATAGAAAAATGAATCTTAGTTGACCTCCAAATCTGTAATTAGCATAAATGAGAAGTAATTCTTGCCCTGAAAATAAATCATAAAGTGCATATCTTTCATGGATTGTTTCTGTGCCCTTGAACTATTTCAGGCACTTTAAGCTCTGGGTATTCCAGCTAAACAGAAGTCATCTGAAGGCTGAACCAGACAGACAGACATAATAAGCGAGTTCGGTATTCCGAAAAACAAAGGAATTATGGGATTTGTCAAAGGTCACTCGCAATAAACATTCCCAGCAACTGTGCTGCTGCAGACATGCATTTCATCCGTAGTCAGGATCGAACCTGGGTCTCCGGCGCTGCAAGCGCTGTTGAATTGCTACTGGACCGTTCCCTACGGAGTGTCCCATCCCTGTCCGGGGGTGGCCGGAGATGTCCGGGGTGACCCTGGACTGACGGGACACTGGCCCGGAGCAGTGGAGTTAGCGCTTCTTCTCCGCACTGGCTGTAAGCCTGGGCCGCCACTGCTCCGGGCCGATGTCCCGTCAGTCCAGGGCTGTCGGTTAACCCAGTGGGACAGGCAGAGTTGAGCTGGAGACCCGGGTTCGATCCTGACTACGGATGAAATGCAGGTCTGTATACATGCAGCAGCACAGTTGCCGAGAATGTTTATTGCGAGGGACCTATGACCTGGTCATGCGCAGTCGGAATACCGAACTCGCTTATTAGAGTCCAACTACAGAGTGGCTCAGCCCAAAATGGATTTACAGATGAATAAAAAAAACAAAGTGCTGGAAGAACTCAGCAGGTCAGGTCACATCTGTGGAGGTAATGTGTTTCTGGTTGCAACCCTTTTTCAAATTGCAGGGGGAAGAAAGCTGGAAAAAAAAGTGGGCAAGGGTGGCTGATTGGCAGATGGATGGAGAGTGACAAAGGAGACAAAAGACAATTTTAACTCAAGATTCCAGCATCTGTATTATGTTTCCAGAGGAATAATGCCAGTTCAGCAAATACTATGGCCCCATAGCAGAAGCATCCACGTCGCGGGGCTGGAAACTGGAAGTATCCTGAGCTAATTCTGCTACTACCATCATCTATTGCGACAAGTGATGGCTTCCACTGATTGTTGCCGGAAGCTTGCGTCCTTTTCAGGACGGACAATGACAGCGAGGTCAACATTTGTAACAAGATGGACACGAAAAGAAGCAAATACTATCCATCCGATTTATAAATTCACTAGATCCAAGATATTTTCAGCATACAGGTTCTGCTTGTGTTGTGGCAGGGATCAACAGTCTAATAATAATATTTTGATAATTCCTACTGTAGTGAGATTTTACATGTTATTGACTGACAGTTTTAAAAAGGACACTGCAGCTGTCCTGAACCGCCTGTCTCCTAGATAAGATGCACAAAATAAACATCAACATGTTAAGAAGAATGTATTCTTCTTAGCTTCAACGTGGTAACGTGCCCAGAACAGTCACCTGCAGCCCAACAGCTATACGGATGGTTACCAAACACTGGCTTGTATGTACAGGTCGGGCATTTGTAAACCAGGGATAACCAGTGTTCCCTTTCCAGCTGTGATACTAATCCCATTAATCATTTGCTGCTGTTAATCAATGTGCTTGAAATGGAAATTGGGTTAAAAATCCACAGGTCAGGCAACAGTTCTGGAGAAAAAACTGTTAACATTTCTCGTGAAAGACTTATCAGCTCTCCACAAATGCTGAGTGATCAGCTGAGCATTTCCAGTGCCCATTGGTTTCCAGATCCAATCTCCACATCCAACATTCGGGGAAACATTCATACCTCACACTCCTGGCGGCTGGAACAAAGCTGGCTCTCGGCTCTCCGCCCGGCAGCTCCAAGCTCCACTGACCGTACCCGCTGGGCAAATTTTAGAGAGCAAATAGTTTCATTGACATTCTTCCCCATTGGAGACACCTGTAAAAATCCAGAGTTTAGATAAGAATATCCTGCAGTAACAGTCCAACTCGCATAATGACATTATTCATTCTTAGCCCAGGTTGGTCAATCATAGCTCTACTCAGTTTGTGAGCCACTCAAGGACAAGGGGTCAAGCAAAATGTTTACTGCGCATCCCACATAAAAGATAATCACTCAACACAATTCCACGTGAAGTTCCTAGATATCCTGACAGACCTGGAAACCCATGTCTCCCTCTCCTACTCCAACACCACTGCTCATTATTTATTCACTCTGGAACATGGGGATCATGGCAAGGCCAGTATTTGTTGCCCATTCCCAATTATCTTCCAGTAAGTGATGGCAAGTCATCTTCTTGAGCAGCCACTGCAAAACCCTCGTGAAACAGACTGGAACATAATGCGAAGGGAGTTTTCAATACAGACCCAGTGATTTTTCTAAGTCACAACAGTGAGTGACATGGGAAGTGAGCGTGCAGGTGGTGGTGTTGCCATGTACCTGCTGCTTGTCCTTCTTGATAGTGGAGTTAGCAACATGCTGTCATATAGCTGAGGGGAGGATTGTTCATTTGCATTCATCAGGTGAGAGAGGATGGCAGATGATGGTCCTTGCCCACATTTTACCTGATGAGACGAGACCTGAGAGGAAACCTGATGGGGGCTGGAGTCAGTGTTGAGGACTCCCAGTGCTGCTCCTTCCCACATGTACAATAATAATCACCCGTCTGGTGGGTCAGCCTCAAGTGGAACTGTAGAGGAGTAGTTTCGCACAACGCAAGGTGCGATTCTGTGAGTTTGACTACGTCAGGCCAATACTCATCTCCCCTGCAGAACAGACCAACCCCATTTCGACCCCAGCGATGATGTCCATGAGGTGGACAGTTGGGGTCAAGGGCAAGGTCAGTTGGGCTATGACCGATTTTGCTATGTCTGAATTGGGTGGCTAGATTGACACAAGGTGTGGAACCAATGCTGGTGTTGCATGCCTTAAAATTCAAGCTTATGTTTTTGTAATATATATGTCTTATGTGCGAACTGTCTTCATTACTCTTTAGCAGTCCTGCATTCCTCTTTCTATTTACTCAATTTTCAACCCCCATCCCTCCAAAATCCATCAGCTGCTGTTTTCAACTTTCCCCAGTTCTCCAGGTTACACTATGGAAGCGGTTCATGGAAGTGGTTCACTAAAGTGGGCAGGAGGATTTCTCACCTGGACCATCATGAGGGTTTTGCTGTCACCACTGAGGGAGTCCTGCAGCAGGTAGGTCAGCTTGGAATTACGGAAAGGAATGTACGGCTGCTTGGAGCGTAGTGCACAGATGACATCTCCCAGGGCCAATAAGGACTTATTGATGTTCTGGGCCTCTCTCAACCGGGGCCCCTCTGCCCCCGACTTTCCGACACGCTCCGACCCTGCCAAGTCCACCAGGTTTAATTTACCTGTAAAAAAGCAAGACAGTAATTGGAAAGCAATGGAAAGCCCCATGTAAATCACATCTCCAAGCAGGAAGAGGATGCGAGTTATCAGCCAAGTTAGAAGCTCCATGGAACTACACCATGAATCACTTTCTACAAGTCACAATGCACCACAGCCAGAACATAGGTCACGTTCTTCGCCCCAATATCACTGACACATTGGCCAGAAGGATCAGAAACCCCCATCCATCTCCACCACTCTTGTCCGAGGTGTCACATCCCACAATCTTCCACCTGCTTTGTGGAGAATCATGGCAATCCTGGGCCCTGAGTGCACAATTGGGGCACTTCACAAACACACCAGGCACCAAAGGAAAGCTCAACCAGGTCATATTGTAAATGGAGAAATCCCTATCCCCACTGGAGCACTCCACCACATATCTAAAAGCCAATACATTCAAACACAAATTAGAAATCTCCAGCATAAACTACTTCAGTCTGTGGCATGGGTGTAGAGACATCATGAGGTGACAACAGCATGTATGGGAGGGATATTTAGCTTAGAGCTGAGGCACCCATGAGCTTTTACTGACTGGAGATTGAAAGCCATCTTTGACAGAGTTTAATAATCTTGTAATTGGTGACTTGCTGAACAGCGCAAATCAGGACAATCTTTGACTATTTTAATCATCCATTAATTCCTGCATATTCAATAAGACCCATCATTTTGAAAATTATTTTTAAATGACTTAATTCCGATACACGGGAGATTGCCATCAGATGTTTGCTCTTTAATATCATTGGATGACTATAAATCTTCCTTTTAATGCAGTGGAGACATCCAAGCTATTAATTTACCAAGCCTCAAGTACAACAACTCATCCTTGTTGTGCTCAGACCATACCTACTGTACGAACTCCAGAGGTGAGGTTGATCCCTGTCACAGAGACGATCAGCAGAGCGTGGGACCGGGAGCTGTGCTCATTCACATTTGTGAAATCCGTTGCCCGATTCACGCGCCCGAGTTCGAAAACCTGTGGGAACAGCAGTCTCTCAAAGAATGGTATTTCTCAAGGTCAAATTTCAGGATGAAGATTATCAGGAATGTGCCTACTGCGATACTCTAATTTTAGAAGACACATGGCTTTCACCATTAGAATAATAACAAGTTCATGACACAGCTGTCGGCTCAAACAGGCAGAATTACCCACTCTATTAAGGCCAAGATACATGGAGCAGTTCCCAGGTGTTGTGATACAGACCACAGCCTCATCTTCTTGCTCAGATAGATCACACAAAGCACACTGCATTACTTTGCTGACAGTTATCCATCAAACAAGGCAACTAAAAGTGGATGATCTGGTTATTTTCTCAATGCTGCCGAGAACCACCTCCGTTAATCCTACATTAATCCTACTTTTTATTCTCTCAATATTCTCATAAATTCCCCCCAGCCAGATTCTTCCACTCAGCAACACAACAGGGACTATTTGCAGTGGTCCAAACTGCACGTTTGGGATGGGAGAAGGAAAGCTGGAGAACTCAGGGGTAGCAGGGAAGGTAGGGGTAGGGGGAGGGGGGGACAGGGGGAATTCAAATCATCATGAGAACATGCAAACTCACATAGTCACAGGACTGAAAGTGGTCTTTGATGCTGTGAGATTGGCTCTACTTGCAATGCCACTGTGCTGCCTTCAGGCACCTAGTAAACCAGTTGCTCTGTTTCTTTCATCACAACACCAACCATGTTTCATTGGCTGCCAGAAACTTTGCAGAGCCTCTGAGCTAACAAAATGAGTTAGGTTTATTTTTACCAGAGTCCGTGTCTCTAATTGCTTAGTAGCTGCCCAGATATCAAGCCACTATACTTGCTCTGAAAGGCTGACCAGTTCAATGCAAATGTCCCAACCCTTTATCCTTAAAAGTTCATAAGGTCTAGGAGCAGAATAAGGCCATTCGATCCATCAAGTCTACTCTGCCATTCAATCATGGCTGATCTATCTTTCCTTCTCAACTCCCTTCTCCTGCGTTCTCCCATAATCCCCGACACCCGCACTAATCAAGAATCTGTCAATCTCTGCCCTAAAAATATCCATTGGCTTGGCCTCCACAGTCATCTGTGTGGCAATGAATTTCACAGATTGGCCACTCAGACTCATTGACTAAATAAATTCCTCCTCTATTCTAAAGGTACATCCTTTTATTCTGAGGTTCTGGCCTTTGGTCCTGGACTCTCCCACTAGTGGAAACATCCTCTCCACATTTACTCTATCCAGGCGATTCACTATCCTCATTCCACTTTAACACTGCAAGCCAGTCCTGTCTCTACTTTCCCTCCATCACATCACAAAGCAAACAACGAGAGACTGCTCTTACCTTGTTGATGTCGTCCACACTCTGTACTCTGATCTGAATCAGACCCGGGACATAGAGCTGCCCACTGCCATCAGGACTCAGTTTGATTTCAAGCTTCTCGCTGGGGTCTTTGGCCAACAAGTTCCTGCAAATAAATAAGTTGATTCTAGTGGCCTCGACAAAAGCTTAGCAGTTCCCAATGCCCATAGAGGGATTGCCTCACCATCAGACATCAGACAGACAACCACAATGAGGAAAAGACCACACCAGACACAGAGCAGCAGGAAGCACTGGACAAGGGGGAGCGAGGGGCCTGGGTACATTATGTGCTCATAGAAGTGGAATTGTAAACAGAAAATTTCCAATTGTTCCCAACAATACACCCAATCCTCGTACTTGAGGGATAGGGGTATGGATTTCCCATGTATAATAAAATATGGACACTGCTAAAGGAGTCTATTTAAAAATAAACATAGATATGTCCTATAACACTGAAAGCATTAATGCACCATTAATAAACATAATAAAACATTTAAATGTTGAAAAGTAAATATTAGCTAACAAACTACGTCTAAGAAATGTTTGAGACTTACAGGCTTTGAAATCACTGTGGATAAACAAAGAGCGCTCTCTATTAGCAACTGAGAACAGTGGGGAGAGTCTTGGCACAAGTGACCTGGAAACTGATCACCAGAGATAATGAGTGGTTGCCCAATGCGTACATTCATGCAGATGTACTTGGTCAAACAAAGAGGTGGAGTTTGGGGTCGACCTTGTAAGTGTGTGGATCTGTGGACAGCAGATCAGAAAGTAATGAGAAACAAGTGTAAACTTATATAGACGAAAAAAGACCAGGAATGTAAGGTAGGTGGATATGGGGTGGGATTTTCAATGTAGTGGCTTTAACTTTTGCAACTGTAGTTTGAAGATTCTAATGCGAGCAATTTTGGTATTGATATGGGAAGGGAAGAATCACAGGGAAAAGCCAATCATCAAATCAATGACCTGCCCATGAATGGCCCCGGAACTTAGAGCTAATAGAGATCAAGGACATGGCATCACAAAAACGTCAGCAATTTCGACAGTACTCCAGTACTAACTTCAGTGAGGTTATATTCTCGAAGACATCATTCAATTTTCTTCTCAAACGTCAGGCAACATTAATCAATCATTTTGGCTTTAGCTGCTCCACACTCTGCACAAAGATTCCTCTGAGATATTTGTTTTGTACTAAAATCAAAATTACACTCCTTAAGAAATTGTTGTACAGCCCAATTCTGATGAACCCGTTTGATTTACTCTCTTCGGCAATAACAATTGAGTTCATTACGACAACACATTTTCCTTTATTGTCAATCATGCTTAAACAGAACCCAAAATATCAGCCCATCCCTATTACGGCAGAAACAGTCTAGCACTTCATGTTGATGCTTGTTGAATAGTTTAGATGAAACAATGAAGTGTTTAATTCTGAACCTGCCCTACATTGTATCTGGAGGCATTCATTTTACTGACGCAATTTGATGGTTGCCCAATTACTGATATCAAAGCCTTTTGTCATTTGGGCATTCACATGTTCTACCCATTTCAGTAAGAACATATTCTTAATAATATTGACTCACAGGGTCACCCAATGATGTTGATATTGAAAAAGGTGGAAGCAACTAGTTCTGTGTGACAGAACTTTTTTTCCATGTGTAATGGATTGCGTGAGCAGTAAGGGAATTGGATAAACCCAGATCCAGACAAGACCCACGACAAAGCCCCACAACTGATCTGCTCTCATGATTAATCATCCTCAAGTACCAGTGAATACATTAGCTGAAACACAAAAATTAAATTAACACAACAGCAGGAACCGGCACCAGAGGTTAAGTGTAAAGAGTAAGAGTGCGGAAAAATAGGGCGTTTACACAGCTCGAGATAGGGCCCATTAGAGATCAGAATAAAGTTTGGACCGAGATTCCTTTGGAGGGGAATAGGGAAGATGCAAAGCCAAAGATGTGAGGAAGTTCCAATTTTGGCTTCTTTCGGGGGTTTGTCCGACTTGGTTTCAGGGTGCTACAGCTGCCATGAAGCGCACCCGAGCACCAACCACGCTGCTCCACAGATATATACGACTAGCCAATTGTCCCGTCCCCCATAACCACTACAACATCTGTTCACCAATTCAGTAAAATTGTGGCTAATCCTTTACCTCCGTACAATTTCCTGTGCTAACTCATTTGATTCCCTTAGTGTACAGAATGTACCGACCTTCAGGTCTTCACAGCTTCCATGGATAGAGAATTTCAAAAAATCACTAAAAACCTTAAGACATATATCTCTTTTTCTTTCTGTCCTTTACCTGAATAGTTTACTACATACTTTGAGACCTGGTTCTGTATACCTCGATCAAGGAATATGTCATCTCTGTAGGTACCCTGCCTAGTGCAAATACAAATTTCAATGAGATCAGCTCACATACATGTAAATTGAAGAGTAAATTCAATTCAATTCAATTCAAAGCACTTTATTCATCCCCGAGGGCCAATTTAAAGGGCCAGTCTGCTTAATCTCTCATCACACAATCCTGCCATTCGTGTATCAACCCAGAGAGTTTCAGCTGCACTCCATCTGTGGGAATTATATTCTTCCTCCCGTAAGGAATTCAGTCCTATAGACAGTATTCCAGGGGTTGTCATACAAGCTCGCTATGTAATTACAATGACATCAACATTCTCAAACTATCTTGCAACAAAGGCCAATATACCACTTCCTTTCTAATTGTTTACTAAACCTGCACATGAATTTTCAGTGAATTGAATACAAAGACATCCAGGTCCCTCTGAGCACAAATAATTTTTATCACATAAAAACTTGCACCTTATAAAAATATTCTGCCCTTCCATTTATTCTGTTGTTACCTACTGGAAGGGATTCATGCATGGACTTCCATGATGAAAGAATCTCACACCAATTTTCTTCCATCCCACAAGAAGAAATGTTGTTTCTCCCCTCCCCCCCCCCCCCTGGAGGGGAGGGGGGGGGGGAGAAAAGAGAACAGAGGAGAATCTCTCTTCATGGCTCTCAATGGCTTTGGTCAGGCTGGAATGCCCAAGATTCAACATCAGAATGACTAATGATTACAATGTATCACATGTGACCACCACTGCATCAAATCTTTCACATGACTGGAAGGATATGACCAGGAGAGAGGATACAGACAGCCCATTATCCTGTCAAACAGGACTGAAGCAAGAGTGTGTGTCCTAATAACATCACGGATACAGAAGTTACAGTCAACCTCCAAGGACTGCAAAGACTGATGCACAAAGCACTTGGAAATTCTGAATAGGCCACAGATTACTTTTTAAAAAAAATATGAAAACAGAATTCAGCTCCACAGCATGCCAAAGCATTGCACCAATCACCAATCATGCAGCTCCCATAAGAGTGCAAGTATTAGTAACCTCATAGTTAGATCCTCAGTCTTCTGGGGGTCAGACCCCAGCAGGTCTCTAAAAAGAGAAAATACTATTAGCAACCACGTCCACAGATTATTCCCACCCGTAAACACGGCGACACGTGGAGCGCAGCCCTCTGTTACTCGGGCCAGTCTCGTACCTGAGCGTTTCGTTGTAGATCTCGGCCATGCTGACGGTAATGGACAGGTCCCAGTCGTTGAGCGCTCCGCCACTTCACCAAACAGGTGTCGGAGAGCGCGCTGGTTTATCCCTGGGTCGTCCGGCAACCCTGGAGGGAAAGGGACGTGGGCCAAGGTCAGTGACTTGGCTGAGAAAAATAAGGAGCGCTGTGCTCTCCAGAGACTGTGAGGCAATTGCAGGCAAAACAGAAAAGTGAGAGAAAATACAGAGAAAAAAAAAGCACTGGTTCAAAAGGTAAACCTGAATGTTATACATTATCTTGTGCACCGTAATATATAACATTGAGGGGGGGGGAATCAAATGCTGAAAATCTGAAACAAAAACAGAGAATGCTAGAAACAGTCTGTGGGCTATAATATCTATAAAGAAAGAACAGGGTCAATGTTACTGATCAGAGATCCTCCAGTTGAGCTTGGTCTAATGAGTTGTGTCTGGACTGACATTAACAATTTTCAACCTTTCTACACTACGTAGACCATCACCCTGGTTTACCTCAGAGACATCCTGCAGCATAATGAGCTTCTTTTTTCTCCTCCCAGTTTTAGTAAAGAGTCTCCAACCTGAAATGTTAACTGTGTTTCTGTTCCCACAGATACAGTCTGAACTGATGAGCATTTTCTGTTTTTATTTTATTTTTCCAGCACCTTTAGTTTTTTTTCCCCTAAATTTTCATAATTATTGGGATCCCATGCTGGTGAGACCATTTTTGCATTGTGCTGGGGAACAGCAAATTTGTTATGGATTAGTGGGTTTGTTTTCCTTCTTACCCAAATTATTGAACATTTTAGAGTTAATATAAACTCAGAAGGCCAGGGCGGCTTGTGTGAACAGTTTATATAGTATTTGCCCCTTACATCCTACAAACTGCTTTCCTTGCAAAAGATCCAAAAAGATGCGTTTGTTGATATTGCAATGGCTAATTCTTATTTAAGAGATTTGTAAGGATCCCATGAAAATCCCTACCTCCATAGTATATGTCTTCCCAGAGCCTGTTTGTCCATAGGCAAAAATGCAGACATTGTAGCCATCAATACAGGATGTGATCAGAGCTTGAACCTCCCGGAAGATCTGTGGCAAATAACAGGATAAATTATTTCAGAGATTGATGCTGTTGAGTTTTGACAAGACACACAACCTTCAACGGTTTATGCACATCTTCTCCATAGGAAAGCCCAGGTTGCCAGTTTGAGTGAATGAACTGAAACCTCAGCCCCACAATCCCATCCATGTGCAGCAACCTTTCATCCCTTTGTTGACCAAGAATCTATCCACTGCTGACCCGAGAACATTTACTCTGCTTCAATCGCCGTTCGAAGATAACCATGAAGACTCATGACCCTCAAAAAAAGGATTTAAACAGACAACTGTTTATTTTTAATGTACAACACCAAGCTCTAGATTCTCTCAAGAGGTAATATCCTCCCCACATCTACCCGATCAAAATCCTATATTTCAATCAAGACCACTCTCCCCAGATTCTAATGCAATAGGGAACAGATGAATTCACATGTATACTGGATCTTAACAGAAGAACCTAATATATTGGGTGAGGTTTTTTTACAGGGGTTTTCATTGCAACATTTCAGGGCCTTTTGGGTGAGAATACTCATGGGACAAGAGCACCACTGGCATGGGTTGCCATTCGTCATCATCCCTGCTTCCCCTGTTTGAAGTGGTGGTGGTAGTGAGCTGCTGCCTTAAAACACTGCAGCTCTTGTAGTGATACACAGCAGAATGGGTGAGAAGTTGCAAGATACAGATCCTGTGACAGTAAGAGACACCATGTGATCCAGAGGGCGATTTACATGAGAAACATTCCCATGCGTACATCCCCTTGGATGCTTGGAGCATATTGTTTCAGGATGAGCTGTTGGGGAAGCTGCAACATTGCATTTTATGGCTGGTACAGAATGTAGCCAACTTGCTGTTGGACAGTGACAGTTAAGACAATGGAGAAGGCACCAGTCAAGGTGGTTGCTTGTTCTGGATGGTCATGCTCAAGTGTAGCTGAAAGATAAAAATGGAAAATGTACCATCACATCCCCAATGCCTTCTTGGATAATTGAAAGATATTAGGTGGTCAAGAAGTCAGTCACTACCATAGCATCTCCAGCAGTTGACCCGCCATTGTAGTCATGCGATTCCATAGTTGGCATGGTTAAGTTTCTGACTAATGGTGACCAACTTCCCACCATTGATTAAATTATCAATGGTGGAGGATTCATGCAGAACCTAATACAACTGAATGTCAAAGGTGAGAATAGGAGTCTTCCTTGACATTTGCCACACGATTCAATAGTAGCCCGTTTCCTTGTCTTTGATCCCGTGCATGCACATTGTCCAGGTCTTACTGCACATGGGCACACAATGCTCCATATCAGATACAAGAGTGTAATCCCCATTCTATTTCTATTGTGGAGAGGAGAAACAGAAGATATTTGTAAGAAACTGATCCAGTTGTCAACAACATCAGGACGGCACTCGTGTGATAGAAGGCAAACTGGATAGAGCCTGGTCTATGACTTCCCATATACCTGCCCAACTGCTCTGATCTTTATCCAGCAACTGTGCTTACTGACTTGCACACATCCCAGTGATCACCTGGTTCTAACATTAAGTCCACTTACATCCACCTGCAGTGCACATGGTTGAAAAACCTTATCCAGCTCAAACAAAGAGGTTTTTCCACGATGCGAAATGCACAAAACCGCATCATCATCCTGATCGAAGGAAACAACATTCCTGTTGTCGGGTCCTGCGCCATCCTCCCTGGTTATAGGGCGAACTCTGCAGAAGACACGGATGTTCCCTGAAGAAATAATACCAAAGAGGCACTAGTGAAATGAACTCTTGAAAGCTTAGGCAATTTTGCTTTATTTTTGCATCAGCCATTAAATTATCAGCTGATAACCATCTGCTCTCAGGGGAGATGTTATGCAGCTGATTTTGGACCTCCCCGCAGTGTAGGATCAAAATTCTCACCACATATATTATCTCACTCACCTCGAAGTCGCACCAGCTCATTGTGGCACTTCTTGCGGAGCTGCATCTCCCTCTTGTACTTGCACAGAAGATCCTGGTTGATTCCATTTGCCTCCTCCACTGCCTGGTAAATCTAGAAAGGAAGACGTGCATTTGCTATACTGGATCCACTAAACATCAGCACCGCTGCAAGCACAGCATAAAGATGGTCATGAGCACAGAGTGTTGACTCCGCTTCCTGTGTCCTTGCAGTCCGCCTGCCTGCAGTCTGCCCTTTCACCCTTTTTTATTTTATTTTTTAGTCCTGTTAAAAAACAAATGTTAGTTGGAGGTCTTTTATGTGGTGGGTGGGGGAGGGGAAGGGGGAAACTTTATTTCCTAGTCCCTACCTGGTCGGAGAGGCGGCTTCCCTCCAAGCTGTTTCTTCGCCCCTCCCTCGCGGCCTACCATCGAGACTGGAGCGGCCTTTCCTGTCGGGACCGGCCGAGACTGCAGCTTCGGCGGCAGCACAGCGCTGGGTCACCATCATGGAGCGGGCGATGCCTTACCGGGTCGCCGTGCGGTAAGCTCCGGAGTGCTGTGACTGCCGACTACAACATCCGAGGAGCTGCGGTCTGCGGAGCGTTCAGCCGCGGGCGGCGCTGGATTTAGAACACCGCGGAGCTTGCGATCGAGATCGCTGGGCACGGAGCTCCGGCCTGAGGACTTCGGGTGCTGCAGTCTCCGGGGAGGAGGCAGCGCTCCAGACATTTCCACGCCGCTGAGGAATGTCCACCCGATGCCGGAGTTCCCGCTTCAAGGCAAGAGGGCCTGAAAACATCGGACTGGCTGCGGAGGCCACAAATAGGCCCCGACCTCGGGTGGTTACAGAGGAAGAGGACTAAACTTTCTGGTGCCTTTCCCCACAGTGGAAAATTTTGATTCTGTTGTGGGAGGACGTTTGTGTTGAACTCTATAATGTGTTGTGTCAATTTTTCTTTTTTTAAATCTTTTTCTATGGTTGTACGGAAACTTATTATTTATTTTATGTAAAGCACTTTGGTTTCAACGCAGGTTGATTTAAAACGTGCTATATAAATAAAACTTACTTACTTACTTGCATCGTGGGGCTCTAGTTATATACCCCATACTCCTTAACATTTTTCTACACACCTCCTTCTTTGTCTGGCTGACAGCATCTTGTAGCAGACATGGAAAATCCCGAACGTGATTCTTCAGACAGTTGTAATCACTCGTAAGTGTTTTTAGGGCTGGTTGGATGGAGAGGAGATTCATTCGAACACCTGCAGGAAGAGGATTTAAAGGTCAGCACGGTGGCAAGACCCTTGGCTTCCCAGAGCTTAGAAGTGCTGCATGTCAGGCTGTCCTCAATAGTCGTTGACTCTGCTTCTCCAACGTGCTGCGTCCACTCTCTCCATGTTCAATCACACGAGTTCCACCCAGTTTGCCCCAAATTGTCACAAGGCAGCAAATGCCAGATTAAAGTACATTATATGAATTACCATCTCCTCATTGCACAAATCCCTTTAAAATGCAAGTTCCTTAGTCCAAGGAGCACATTGCTTCTTCCGCATCACCTACCATTCAGGTTATCGTGTACGGTCTTCATTTCAGAGCGGGCGTGCTGGAAGACCTCTTCAATGGTCTGGTTCTTCTCATCTTCCATTGCCTGAAGAGCCACGAGCATCTCCCCTCGTGCTTGCTCAAGCTCCGCCTCGTACATCATGATCTGCAGTTTACGGAGCAAGTGTTATTGCAGTCTGAGTTGGCCTGGAACTTCTCAGACAATATAAATCACAAGTGGTTCCCAAGTTAATAGATATAATGTAACCAAGTTAATCTTCTTAAGATAGTAAATATTAACAATGTGGCATTGCACATTGTTTGGCTCCAAGTAGAGATTAATGACTCCTGCAATGTTATTAACATCAGAGAGAAGAGAACTCCGACTTACCTGAGCTTGAAGCTGGGCTGATGTATGCCAAGAGCCCTGAAGCTGTTGTTCCTGCTCTGTCAGCAGTTGCCTCTGGATACCAATCTGCTCCTGAAGATAGTGATTCCTGGACTGGGCTTCTTCTAAATCCTGCTTCATCCTCAATGACTCAACTTCCATTTTCTTGCTTATGAACTATGAATGGTTTAACAACAAGGTTAATTAAATGCATTCGTCAAACCTATAATCAGGAGCAGTTCCAAAACAATTATAGTATGTCTCCCCGCCCTGCCCACCCAACCCGAATCCATACATCAATGTCAAGAGAACAAAGAAGTACCATGGTATGGATGACTGCAGAGAGATGCGAGCCACAAATAAACTCACATGCCACTGAAACTAAGAAATTTAAAATAGCATAATCCAACAACCCTTCTTACTTGGCAAAAAGAGAAAAATGTTGGGATTAATGAGTTGGAAGAGAAGAGCAAAATTATGGAAGAAGTATTTTCTTACAGAAATGTATCCTTGATTTACTCAGAGCTTGGCTTGTTTACACTGACCAAATTGCTCCATACGACAATTACCCAGTTGAATAAACCAAGCAACCACTTTCAAAAGGTTACACAAATGAAATTGGGGATGGGTAGTAGAAGAGATCTGAACGTAAACACGTCACACTTATCCGAATTAAATCCCATTGGTCATTCCTCAGCCCACTTGACCAGCAAATCAAGACCTGGGCCTAATTCTTGATAACCATCTTCACTGTCTACGATACCACCTATTTTAGTGTGAACTGCAAACTTACTAAGTATGCTTTGTACATTTTCATCTAAATCATTGATAAAGAGGACAAACAGCAATGGGTTCAACACCATTCCCTGAGGCATACCATTAATCTGCATTAAACTCCATTAACCATTCCTTAGCCCCCCTGCCCAACCAATCAAGATCCTACTGCGATTTTTGATAACCATCTTCACTATCCACGATGCCACCCACTTGCGTGTCATTTGCAAACTTGCTAATCATGCCTTGTACGTTCTCATCCAAATCGTTGATATAATCAACAAACAGTACTAACCCCTTGAGGTACACCACTAGTAACAGGGCTCCAGTCTTCAAATCAACTTTCTATATCACCCTCTGCTTCCTACTGTGAAATCAATTATGTATCCAGGTGGCTAGCTATCTTTGGATTCCATGCAATCTAACCTTCCAGGGTACCCTACCATGCGGAACCTTAGAGACCTTGCTGAAGTCCATATAGACCACATCTACCACCCTGCCTTTGTCAATCTTCAGAGTTACTTCTTTAAAAAAAACATTCATGGGGCATTTTCTCAGGCACAAAACCATACCGACTATCCCCCATCTCCAATAAGTTTACAGATGACACTAAATTGGGTGGCATTGTAGATAATGAAGGAACTCATACCAGAATCCTGATCAGCTGGACAAGTGGGCTGGCGAATGGCTAATGGAGCATAATGCAGATAAGTGTGAAGTGTGCATTTTTGGGAAATGAAACCAGGCAGGATTTTCACAGTGAATGGCAGGCCCCTAGGAGTATTGTACAGCAGCGGGACAGAGCCGGATTTACCACTAGGCTTCGTAGGCTGAAGCTTAGGGCCTTGAAATCTAGGGGGCCTCCGGCCAAGGCAGAAATTTACGGTTGCCCGGGTGCCAATGGCCACCTAACGTCGGGCAACCTAAAAGTTGTGTCATTTTGCCCGGCTTGGCAAGCACCCGGGACACCTGCCGTTCAACTCTGAGTGGGCCCTCCTCTCTATCTCTCTCTCTCTCTGTCACTCTCCGTCTCCGCCCGCCATCCGTATCCGGGCCGCCGGGTTTCCGCTCTCCACTCGCTCCTCATCCGCCAGCACAGCCGGCCGCCTTACACATGCGCACTGCTATGGCCAGCATATCCTCCCCCTGCACATGCGCACAACCATGGCCAGCACATCATTGGCCGCCCTGCACATGCGCACTGCCACGGCAACTGGTCGGCGCCGGCCACTTCACTGCGACCGCTGAAAATTAACGCAGAATCACTCCCTGGAGCTGGAGTAACTCCCTGGAGTAACTCTTGCTTCTGGTTTCCTGGTCCTCCAAAAATATTCTAAATGGAATTTAAACTGGAGGTGGTGGAGGGTCCATCACCAAACTCTGAACAATAACAGCCTATTGCATTTTATCTGTTTATTTATTGTGTATATATATGGTCTATGGTATATAAACACACTGAACTTTTATCTCCTGTTCTGTATTATGTTTACATATTCTGTTGTGCTGCAGCAAGCAAGAATTTCATTGTCCTATCTGGGACACATGACAATAAAACTCTCTTGACTTGGACTTAAGCAAAAAAGGGTTCTTGGGGGAAAAAAGAGCTACCTTAAATTTAGTTGCATCTGGTTGGGTAACTATGGAAGGGTGTAGACTTTTCCATGCTTTAATTGTGCGGGGGAACTCCATGGAGCAGCCAGCAACTCTGGATAGAAGAAATTGGGTGATGTTTCGGGTAGAGACCCTTCTTTAGACTCCCTCTGGTTTTAGTGTTTTTAGTTTAATTTAACGATACAGCGTGGGAACAGGCCCTTCGGCCCACCGAGTCCACGCCAACCACCGATCACCCGTACACTAGTTCTATCCCACACATTAGCGACGCAAGTCAAGAGTGTTTTATTCTCTCACGTCCCAGTTAGAACAATGAAATCCTTACTTGCAGCAGCACAGCAGAATATAAAAACATAGTACTCTGTAAACAATGTTATAAATGAGAAAACAAAACGGTGTATATTTATATATGAATATTTTACTATATAAATATATATATGTGTGAGTGTGTATAATATATATACCCACATACACACACAATTTCCCTCCTGGGATTAATAAAGTTCTATTGTACAGTATTGTGTGTTTAGAAAGGAACTGCAGATGCTGGTTTAAACTGAAGATCGACACAAAAAGCTGGAGTAAGTCAACAGGTCAGACTGAATCTCTGGACAAAAGGAAAATATTACGTTTTGGGTTGGGTCTGAAATAGGTTCCTGCACACCTTTGGAATGTGGAAGGAAACAAGAGCACCCGGAGAAAACCCATGCGATCAAAGGGAAAAGGAGCAAACTCCATACAGACAGCACCCATATTCAGGATCAATTCCGGGTCTCTGGCACTTTTAGGCAGCAACATTATGGCCAATGTACTGCCCATAGTCTTGAACTGAATTAAAACATACAGTAGCTGTAAAGGGGGACATAGCGTCACTTGGAGATTTAAGACTTAAAATGGATATTTTCATTTTATTAGTAACCAAAGTTATCAACGTATAATTTTTGTGTGTGTTGGAAACCAAAATACAGTGGCACAGCTGGTAGACTTGCTGCCTCACACGCCAGAGATCTGTGTTCGATCCTGTCCTCGGGCACCGTCTGTGTTGAATTTGCACATTCTCCCTGCAAGCGTGTGGGTTTCCTCTCACATCCCAAAGACGCATTGGCTTTGTAGGTTGACTTGTATCTGTAAAATTGCCCCTCATGTGTAGGGAGTGGGTGAGGAAAGTGGGATACAGAACTTGTGTGAATGGGTAGACAAAAATGCTGGAGAAATTCAGCGGGTGAGGCAGCATCTATGGAGCGAAGGAAATATGCATTGTTTCGGGTCGAGACCCTTCTTCAGACTGATGTGAGGGTGGGGGGACGTGAAGAAGAAAGGAAGAGGCAGAGACAGTGGGCTGAGGGAGAGCTGGGAAGGGGAGGAGAAAGCAGGGACTACCTGAAATTGGATGTCAATGTTCATACCGCTGGGGTGTAAACTGCCCAAGCGAAATATGAGATGCTGCTCCTCCAATTTACGATGGGCCTCACTCTGGCCATGGAAGAGGCCCAGGACAGAAAGGTCGGATTCGGAATGGGAGGGGGAGTTGAAGTGCTGAGCCACCGGGAGATCAGGTTGGTTATTGCAAACCGAGCGGAGGTGTTGGGCGAAGCGATCGCCAAGCATATGCTTGGTCTCACCGATGTAGAGCAGCTGACACCTAGAGCAGCGGATGCAATAGTTGAGGTTGGAGGAGGTGCAGGTGAACCTCTGCCGCATCTAGAAAGACTGCTTGGGTCCTTGAATGGAGTCAAGGGGGGAGGTAAAGCGACAAGTGTAGCATTTCCTGTGGTTGCAAGGGAAAGTGCCAGGAGAGGGGGTGGTTTGAGTGGAAAGGGACAAATTGATCAGGGAGTTACGGAGGGAGCGGTCTCTGCGGAAAGCCAACAGGGGAGGAGATGGGAAGATGTGGCCAGTGGTGGGATC